>MCJB01001213.1:0-10921 GCA_002018475.1 Nicotiana obtusifolia | reverse complement strand
CCGGGGCCCCCCCCCCCCCCCCCCAGTCAAAACTCTAGTAGAGGCGTAGATCCCGGCTACCCAAAACCCCACGAGTCCAAATATGTGTTTGGTTTACAAATTCGAGTCCGAATCAACTCTCAAATCTTAAATTTTAATTTTTCAAAACATAGTCAAAAATTCCCAAATATTCCCTTCAAATCTCATAATTTTGATGTTAAAATTTTTAAGTAATCTTGTTATATTATCAAAATTGAATGAAAAACACTTACCCAATAGCTATGTTTAAAATTCCCCTCAAAACATTACCTCCCACAGTGTCTAGGGCTCAAAAATATGATAAAATGAGACTAAGTCCCAAAATTTCAACTGTATAAATTGCATTTGCGACATTAGGTTTGCAAATACGACCCTTGGCTTGCAAATGCAAACACAAGTCAACCCAGGTAATGTTGCAAATGCGTCCAACACTTCGCAAATGCAAAATCTTCCTCCATCGTAGAAGCAATCAAACGACCGCAAATGCGATCCCCCTGCCTAGATCCTTTTTTCGCAATTGCGGGGCTAGCTTGGCAAATGCGAAGCCTTCCTATCCCAGCCTTCCATCATAATTGCGACATGATTATTGCAAATGCGGCTACCGTAAATGTAAACTGGTGCTTGCATTTGCAAGACCTTCAGCACCAGCCAAAAACCAGCATATTTGGAACAAGTTCAAAACACTCTGAAACGCGTCCAAAACTCACCGGAGCCTCCGGGGCTCCACACCGAACATCCACACAAGTCTAGAAACATCATACAAACTCACTTGCGAGCTCAAAACATCAAAATAACATCCAGAACCACAAATTGAACACCAAAATGCATAGAATTCATAATGAAACTCAAGAACTTCTAAAATCACAACCAAGCGTTTGATTCCTACCAACCAACTCGGAATGACACCAAAATTTGCACACAAGTTCCAAATGATAAAACGGACCTATTCTACGTCCCAAAGGAAAAATCCAAACCCTAGAGCCACAAAGTCAACCCATGGTCAAACTTAGGAAATTTCTAAACCTTTATATTACCAACTTTGGAAAAGGAGCCAATTCATCCTAGTAAACTTTGAATTCAGTTCAAGTCCAAAATCACCATACAAACTTATTGGGACCATCAAAACACCACTCTGGGGTCATTTTCACAAAAGTCAAACCTCGATCAACACTTCCAACCTAAGGTTCCAAACTAGGAACCAAGTGATCTGAATCATTAAAACCAAACCAATCATCCCCGCAAGTCACATAACCATAAATATATATACGGGAAGCTTCAAAAGGGGAAATGGGGCTCAAATACACAAAACGTTTGGTCGGGTCGTTGCATTCTCGAAGATAAGTACATACGTCTTCGTACCGATCCGCAAGAATCTAGTATACTTGCTCATGACTCGTGAAACCTAAGAAACCTAGTACTCTGATACAAAATTGTCACAACCTAAAATTTCCACCAAAGTCATGACGGTGCCTAACACTGCTTGCTAGGCAAGCCATCAATCAGTAAGTAGAAACAAACTTAAATAACAATACTAAATAGTCTCAACAAGAGAATAATCATAAATAACTAAAGTCAACAACAAAATACAACTAAAACAATCCCACGACCTAGTGTCATCGAGTACATGAGCGCTACAGAATGTCAATACAGAGTCTGATTACCAACAGACAGTACTATCTGAAAGATAGAATAATAATAACATGGACTAATACAAGGGACTCCAAGGCCTACGAACAGAATATCAAAGACCTCGAAATCTCCAAAGGCTGATACTGGTGCCATTCCTTAGCAATCACCCATCTCAGCAACACCTGAATCTGCACGTAAAGTGCAGATTATGGTTTGAGTACAACCGACTCCATGTACTCAATAAGTAACAAGTCTAAACTCGGGCTGAAAGCAGTGATGAGCTCAGCAAGGTCCAATACTCATTTTCAATAGTAAATTACAATAATAACGGTAAAATAATTACAAAAGGTAGCTCAAATAATATTAAATTCAAGCTTTTTAACAAATGGAAGGAAAATAAGCATACATTTCAAGAATATCAGTTAAGGCATAAAATCTTCCACATGAGTCATCTAAATATGCTTTTATCAATTTAACTGTGAGTCTAAGCTCAACGCCTCAAATCTTCCACAAGAGTATGCATGCCATAATCAACAATATCGCAGTTAAATCATCAAGTATATAAAATCTAAGCACATGTATACTGCCTGGCACAGTTTCCCTTCAATCATTACACACAATAACACTCAGCAATGTACGGGTGCCTGACACAAGTCCCTCGCCAAGCACATATAAGACCATGTGCATGCTCTCAAAGTTAATACCTGACTCTAGAGGGGCGGGTCCTTGGCCTAGCTCTAATCTGATCTAAGTCAATGATAAATATGACATATCCCAACATGGGACCTGGCGCATGCGTCACCTCATAATCAATACCATTTGGCCCAATATGGGGCCTGGCATACGCGTCGTCTCATCATTATTATTAAATCGGCTCTATGTCCGGATTAGTCATCAACCGCTCAAGTCTCAAATGTTCACATCTCACAGTACTCAGCTCAAACTATGTCACACATATAAGGGAATCAACAACATATAAGATAACATATAAAGAATTCACAAAGATAGAGATATAATGTATGGATATAACATCATGACTAACAATATGACTACAATTAAGGCCATCAGCTCAATGAAACAAGAATAGCCCTATAATGTCTCAAATAGATAAGCCCATAGCCTAGACTTGATTTTTAACATGAATAATAGCTCACATAGTCATACAAGTGAAGGAAAAACGGAAACAAAGACGCATGATAGCAAAACATGGCACATAATAGCCTAAGGTCTACCTGGATCATGAATGACCCCAGTGTACGCATATACGCCTGTATCCTAGCGTGTGCGCCACCCATATATATCTCAAATATCATAGCCAACGGGGAAATTAGCATCAAATCAAGTTTAGATAAGTTACTTACCTCAAAGCACGTGAATCAATACTCAAAAAAGCTCTTCCCACGCGAATCGACCTTTAAAAGGCTAGAATCTAGTAAAAATAAATTAATAACATCAAACACAGCTATAGAAATTCATTCCAAGTAATAAAGCTCAAATATGTATCAAATTTCAAAAGGTTAACTCGGGCTCGCTTCCTAGAACTTGACAAAAGTCACAAATCCCGACTATCCATTCAAATACGAGTCCAAATATACAAGTTTCGTCCAAATATATGACTCCAAATTGGTGGGTTCAAATCTCCATTTTTCACTCTCCAAAAGCATAGTCAAAATCCCCAAATTTCTCCTTTGAATCCCATATTTTTATATGTAATAATATATAGGGAAACAAGATATAATGTAAAATCAAGTTGAAATCACTTGCCCACGTGCGTTGTGTGAAAATCCTCTTCAAAAACCGCCCCTCTCCAAGTCTAGGGCTCAAAATATGAAATAATGGGCATAAGTCCCTAAATTATAACACTTAAAAGTCTTCCTAGTTGTACCCTTCATGAACACGGCCACTGCCTCGCATTCGGGATGCACAAAATCACCCTGCCTGAATTTTAAGCGTGTCCTTGCGCAGACTTCTAAGTGTTGTAATTTCGGGACATAGACCCATTATTTCATAATTTGTGCCCTAGACTTGGAGAGCGGTGATTTTTGAAGAGGAGTTTCACACAACGCAAGAGGGCAAGTGATTTCCACTTGATTTTAACATTATATCTTGTTTCCCCATGGATGATTACACATTGATTATGGGATTTGAAAGAAAAATTTTGGAGATTTTGAAGATCGTGACAATGGTTTTGGAGAGTGAAAATTGAGATTTGAACCCTGATCTAGAGTCGAATTTAGATGAAATTTGTATATTTGGACTCAAATTCAAATGGGTAGTCGGGATTTGTGTCTTTTATGAGGTTCGGAGAACCAAGTCCGGGTTGAAATTTTGGTTGACTTTGTGCAATTTTAAAACTATCAAAGCTTTGTTTTTTAGGATCCATTTATATAGCCTTGTTTGATGTTATTGAGTTGTTTTTTTGCTAGATTTAACCTGTTCGAAGACCGATTTGAGGGGAGATCGCTTTTTGGAGTATTGACTTGGCACAGTTGGGATATGTATCTTGCCTAGGCTTGGCTTTAGGATATCTTCCCCGTAGACTACGATGCTTGTTATGTGTTTGGGGGTGACGCACGTATGTGGTGATGAGTGTATATGCATACACCGTGGTTATTCATGTTCATGGTAGACTTTAATCTGTTATGTGCCTTGTTTTGCTAACATGCCTTCATTTTATTGTGTTTTCTCTACTTGTATGACTACATTAGATATTATTCATGCTAGAGATCATATCTAGGCTATATGATAATCTGTTTGAGACATGATAGTGTTATTTTGTTATTTTGAGCTATTTTCCTTTATTGTAGTCGTATTTTTCAGTCATGATATTATATATATGTGTGTGATACATCACCAGCTCTGTATACTTCTTACATATTATATCACATGTTGTTGGTGTCCTTACTTGTGTGACATGGGATTGAGTGGATTTGTGGCACGTTGGATAATTTGTGTGGTAAATTAATTTCGGACACTGTGAGATAATGGCATATTGCGATTTGAGCAGATTAATGACTGAACTGGGGCCATAGAGTCGTGTTTAATGCAATATAAAAAGCGAAAACAAGAAAACAAAAGATAGAAGTAAGACGCTCAATGAACTATCAAGACAACAAGTAGGAACTAGTCTACTTACCTTCTTGATGAAGTCACGGAGTACCTATACTATACGAACAACCCTCAAGACAACAATGGTCTTGCAAACTGTTCGATCAAACAAAGGAACAAGTTCAATTTTGAATCACACCAAAATTGGACAAGTTAATTCACACGATTTTGGGAGTAATGTGCTGCCGGTTTTTTTTATTGATAATAATGTCAAAAGGTATCAAAATAATGAAGTGTTTAGGCTTATATAGAATGAGCCTTTACCTAAATCAACTAGGAAAAGAATAACTAGTTAACCTAAATCAACTAGGAAACAACTAATTAACAAAAAGGTCACAATTTGGCTAAGTTTAAGAAATAGTCACGCAGGACTCCAAAACAAGTAAGAATTAATGTCTTCCATAACTATACAATAATATATGCCAAACGCAAATTTCACACGCCAAATGCTTGGATCTTCTTCACCATCAAATGTGCATCATGAAGCTCTTTAGCTTGATTTCTCGTGAATGGTCTTGAAGGTTTAAACGTATCATGATCAGGTTGACCTGCATCAGTGTTAATATTGATATTTAGGTAAGGCATATTCCAATCCCCTTATTGGGCTGGGTGGTATTTATATTGAGGTGACGCGCGTGCCAGGCCGTTTGGACTGAGTTTTGAGGATCGTTGACTTTTGATCCGATCAACACTTGGGCTAGGATTCGCCCCTCCAGACTCAAGTGAAACCATATTACTTTGGGCCCTATGAGTGCAGGCACTTGGTATGTGCTTAGTCAGGGCTTTATGCTAAACGCTCGTATAGTGCTGAGATTGTGCTTAGTTGATGATTTAACTGTGAAGTCATTGATTTTGTCATTGATACTTGTCATGCAGGCATAGAAATTGTACTTTCCTCATGCTAATTGATACTTTATATCTTTAAATTGACGCCTTATCTGATTTGTTTGGAAGTCATGCCTATTTACCTGTTAATGTGATCAAGTTGAACACTCTATTCTTGACCTATTTTTCCCTTTGCTATTATCATTATGCTTTTACAGTTATTGTTGTCTGATTGAATGTGAACAGCGAACTTTGCTAATCTTGTCACTATCTTCAATTCGAGGTTAGGCTTACTAATTACATATTACATGAGATTGGTTGTACTCATATTACACTCTACACTTTATGGCTAGATCCAGGTTCTACTAATCGAGTTGATTGTTAGAGAGCCGTATCGTATCATTTAGAGATTCCAAGGTAGCTCTTTTGTTCCGTTCGCAGGCCTTGGAGTCCCTTCCTTACTTTTATTATTAATGTTTATGTTCTTCAAACAATATTGTATCATTATTCAAACCATTATACTTACTTAATCTATAGAGCTCATGTACTCGTTGACACCAAGTTCTGGGATGGTATTTCAGCTGTATCACTATTTGGATATAGTTATTTATCTTATTCTGCTTTTAAGAATATTTATTATTATTATTGAAGTTTACTTCTGAATATTGAAAGTTGTCTTGCCTAGCAAGCGGTATTAGGCGCCATTACGGCTCCAATAGGTTTTTTTTGTCGTGACAAGCTAGTATCAAAGTACTAGTTTGCTTGGGTCTCAAGAGTCATGAGCAAGTCTAGCAGAGTCTTGCAGATCAGTATATACTTATCATCGAGAGGATACGAGGCTGTTAGGGAAACTTCTCTTTCTTTTATTCTGTTGTGCAAATTTGTTTATCCCTAAGTCTAAATTGTTGCTTTTCTATTCTTTCATAGATGGTGAGGACACGATTGCATGGTGGAGTTGAGAAAGTGCTTGTAACCTAATCTAGGGTCGTGAGAGTCCGATTCTGAGGTAAAGGTAGGGTGGAGCACGCGAGGCCACTAGAGCTCATGTTCATGCAGCTACAATGGAGCCAGCAATAGCTTCTGCTGAGGAGCGGGTTCATGATTATGTCGAGTCGAAGTACCAACTCAGGTTCCCCAGGGTTTATTTGTTTCACCGGCTATTCATAATGCTTTGGTCCGTATGGTCGGGTTATTTGGTAGTTTGGCCCTGACTGGGGCCTTTCCTACTATACTAGCTACTTCTCTAGGAGGGGACGGAGTGCAGACTCTAGCTACACGTATCCTAGAGAAGGTGGCCCATGGTTATCAGACTCATGCAGTATTAATGATTAGGGGAGTTTAGCCTACTATTGTCGCGCAACCTGAGGATAGGCCTCCGATGTCAACTAACGAGCTAAAGAGGCTAGATAAGTTGACCAAGTTGCATCCTTTCTCACTTCACCGGTACACGTTCAGAGGATGCCTAGGAGTTATTGGGTCGTTGTCCTGAGATTCTGTACAATTTGAGACTAGTCGAGTCCAATGTAATTGACTTCATCGCCTTCTAGATGCAAGGTCCAGCCAAGAGGTGGTGACAGGTTTATGAGTTGGGCATATCAGGAGGATCACCTCCTCTTACTTGGGCTTAGTTCTCTAGGGTCTTTTTGGAGTATTTTGTGCCCTGTACTAGGAGAGAGGAGCAGATGACGCAGTTCGAGTACATTCAGCAGGGTACGATGTCATTTCCCAAAATGAGATGAGGTTCACGGAGCTGTCCTGTCATGCTACTATTTTGATTCCCATTGAGGAAGAGAGAGTGAATTGATTCAATAATGGTCATCACTATGGTATTTTCATTGCTAAAGAGGTAGAGATCAGGACTTCATTTCACCTGGTTATAGAAGTAGCACGTTGTGTTGAGCGTAATTGCATTGACACCAGAGAGTTGATGCAGGGTTGGGACAAGAGTTCCCAACATTCAGGGAGCTTCAATGGTGCCTCATTTAGAGGCCGGGGTTGATTTATGGGAGGACATTCTAGCAGGACTATTTATCATGCACTGCCACCCAATCGAGGAACTTCTATGCAGTCTTCATTCAGTGAACTTCCAGCATAGAGTTCAGAGCACGCAGTCATTTTCGCTTAGAGGTTGCTACGAGTGTGGAGAGTTGGGGTATGTTAGGAAATGCTGCCCTGTCTTCGTGGAGGTTTAGGGCAACAGCAAGGACACACTATGATTCCTACACAGGTTGCTACACCACCTACTCAGCCAGCTCGGGGTGGAGTTCATCCAGGACGTGGTTGTCCTAAAGGAGAGCTCAATCTAGTGGAGGTCAGTTCAGATGCTATGCGTTCCTAGGGAGGACCAAGGACATTGCTTCAAATACTGTGATTATAGGTATTATTTATGTGTGCCACAAGGATGTTTCAGTATTATTTTATCCTGCTTCTACTTATTTATGTGTTTTATCATACTTTGCTTCTTGTTTGGACATGCCGCATGATTCTCTTACTACCTCTATTCATGTATCTACACCGGTTAGGGACTCTATTATGGCGAATCGTGTTTATAGGAACTATGTGGTCACTATTTGTGGTTTTGAGATAAGGTTGGATTTTCTATTGACATATGTGGTGGATGTTACAAGAGATAGAAAGAGAGAGTCCGGCGATACAAAACTAAGAGTAGGCGACACACCGAGCTTCGTCATCGTCGGCCGGCGAGGCTCCTAGCCACCACCTCCAACACTCCTCCTCCATTATTCCTCGCATAGCACACAACCCATAATAACCCCAACCACAAAGAATGGCCGAAGAAAAGCGAGTAGGCATCGACTGAATCGACACCCACCACCGGCGATAATGGAGAAACCAGCCGGTGAAACTCCGACTGGACAGGCCTCACCAAACTCCTCAAACCCTACAGCATCCTCAACCCAACCCCTTGATTTCGCTAATATCCTTAAACCAAACACCCTTAACAACGCTGTCAGCAAGAACCCTAACCAAAAAATTGAGCCAATCTCCTTCAGACGAGCAACCTACCTGCATGGACAGCCGATTGTCAAATTCACAGAGTCAGAGGTCTCTCGCATGAACCACATTGAGGGATTGCAATACGCAGTCATAGGAAAATTCTCCTACGGCTAGCCGGAATTACAGGAGCTAAGAAGAATCATCCCCATTCAATGCGGAATCAAAGGAGATTGTAACATCGGGTTTTTCAGAGATAAACTAGTACTCATCAGATTAACGCTTTGGGAGGATTTCATTAAAATTACCTCCAAAAGCACCTACTACTTAAAAGCTAAAGATGGGTATGAATACCAGATGCGGCAGCAAATATATACGACACAAAATTCAAGCTTTGGCGAGGAAACCCCAATGGCAATGGCGTGGATTTCATTCCCACACCTGCTACCCACATATTTTGTCAAGGAATGTCTCTTCTCAATAGATTCGGCAGTTGGAAAACCAGTACATCTGGATTTAGCGACAATAAACAAAACGAGGCCTAGTTGCGCAAGAGTCAAAGTTTTGGTAGACCTCCTGTCGGAATTGCCCAAAAAAGTCAGGCTTGATGTAGAAAATGAAACAACAGGGGAGGTTAGAACAGAGTGGGTCAAAATTCAATATGACTATCTACCCAAATATTGTAAAGAATGCAAGTTGCAAGGGCATGACATGATCGAATGCTGGAAACTGCATCCGGAAACACTTGATGCAGATACAGCAGGGCCTGTACAGCAGAGAGAAATTGAGCAAAGGAGAATCAAGGGAAAAGCAATCCAACTGGGAAAGTAGAAAAGTCAAGATACTGCTCCAATCAGAATCCTGACAAGTGGCAAAGTGGTAGGCAATGTTATTTCACAATGGCAAGAAGTTAAAGGCAGTCGACCCCAAGGCAAAATATGTGGGTACTGAAACTCAGAACTCAACAGAAAATGGTAGCATTCAGCAAGTTAAAGTAGGAAACAAATTTGATGCACTTGATGCACTTGATGTTGATACCACTGAGAAGGAGCCTAATTCAGAGTCTTTCAAATTGAGAACTAGCAGCAGTGAAACAAATGCAGTAATCCAAGCAGAAAACATAGCCTTGGAAAGCAAAGGAAACCTGGTTCACACTGATGAGTCAGAAAAGGAAAGGAAGACTATGGGAGGAAATCAAGCAAATGAGTCCTTACCAGCAGATA
The DNA here is from genome assembly GCA_002018475.1 of Nicotiana obtusifolia. Lineage (NCBI taxonomy): Eukaryota > Viridiplantae > Streptophyta > Magnoliopsida > Solanales > Solanaceae > Nicotiana > Nicotiana obtusifolia. The sequence goes on along the minus strand of MCJB01001213.1, from coordinate 1,166 downwards.
TCGAAAACCCCTTGCCACAAAATGAAGCACTTGAGCAAGCAACAGAGCAAACACCAGTTCTACTATTAGGAGAAACACAGACACAGTCAGACATACCCAACCAATTCAATATTAGACAAGAAGCAAAGGACACGGATGATACACCAGCAATGATAAGCACATCAGCAACAACAGTACTACTCAGAGCAGACACACTGAGCTCAAAAGACAGCAGCAGGGAGGTGAATTCTCCAACCTGGCCAAGCAGTAAGCAAGAACAAATAACAGGGCAAGCAGCAGCGCAATCAGTTGGGAAAACAATTTCAGGTCTAGCCCCAGCAAATGTTACTGACAAACCAAAACCTCACACAACACCCCAAGTAAGCAGGAAACAGGAATCAATACCTCACACAACATTCCAAGCAAGCAGGAAACAGGAACCACTACAGCCATCAACAGAAAAGGAAAAGAAAACTGGATCAGCTATGTGTACAAAGGAAAGGTCCCTGGAAACATCACAATGGGTGCTAAAAAGCTTCTATAACAACAACAATGGAAATGAGAAAAATACACAACAGCTTTCAGAAAGGCATTGCAACAATCAGCCTTCCACAAACAGCCTCGAGGCACAACAAGCAGCAGAAACTGCCAAGATTAATCGGCTCAAACAAATAATGGGAAAACTATGGGCAGACCAGACAGAGGAAGGATCAGAGGATGGAAGAATGCCTGATGGGATACAAAGTGATGAAGAGGGAACAAATGAAACCTGTGAAGAAGAGTCAATGAAAAGCAGAGAACTGGCCATTTTGAGCAAGCCAATCCAAGCCAGCATTGTCTTCAAAGCACATCAAGGAGCAAGCACAACCTTGAAGAATGGATTTGCTGACTATGACCCAAACACCAGGAAAACCATAATAAGGGACCGGCTACAAGCAATCTTTAAACCGAAGACTCAATCAAAATTGGCCATTACCAGAAAGACAGGTGACAAGCAATGTTCTGAACAAGACATGGATGATGAAGACCTCTCACAGAACATAAACAACATAGCTAAGCAAGGCGACATCTCACCATCCCAGATCAACAAAATGAAAGCAACAATGCACCTCCAAATAAAGCAAAACAAAAGCAGCAGCAGTTCCCCCAAGGCCAAATCAAGAAGAGCTCTAGACTACCCCAGCAAA
>MCJB01001212.1:0-16552 GCA_002018475.1 Nicotiana obtusifolia | reverse complement strand
GATCCCGATTTCTTTTTGTAATCCTGTAGCAACTGGGTTAATCGTTTGGATTGGTGTTTGTTGGGGAAGGTGCGTCGTTGTAAGGCGCTTTGTTTGGGACAAATCCGGTGGTTTTTCACCACCGGACGAGCAAGAACCGATCATTTGCGCGACCACTGTTGCTGGCAGTTTTGTTACCGTTGCTGGCAGTGTTTAGAGAGAGAAAATTTAGTATTTACTCTGGGGGAGGACCTGTGCATTACTTGAATGCACAGGTTTATTTGGAGTCTGGTTCTAGCCTCGTCACTACCTCGCCGGGGTTAGGCTAGACACTTACCAGCACATGGGGTCGGTTGTGCTGATACTACACTCTGCACTCTTTTGTGCAGATCCCTGTGCCGCAGGCTTCGGACAGTAGAAAGCTTCCAGCCTTGTGATTATCAGGCGACCCAAGGTAGTACTGCAGACGTTCGCAGATCTTGGCGTCCCCTGTCCATTTCCACGTAGTTCGGAGACAGTATTTTGTTATTTCTTTCAGAATATTATTTGTAGTACTCCTAGACAGTCTGTGAAACTGTGACACCAGATCTTGTATAGTTTGTAAAAGAGATTTTATTTGAAATATTCTATGCATTTCGCTCGTTAATTTGTGTTGTTTATTTATGGTTGGTTTTAGTTGAATTGATTTCGAATGAAAACATGGTAAATAATTCAGTTGATTGGCTTGCCTAGATTTCACTAGTAGGCGCCATCATGACTCTCGAGGGTGGGAAACCCGGGTCGTGACACTGAAGCGTTAATAATCCTAGTCCAAATCCAAGGAGCCACTCAAGCCAAAGATTTCATCCAAGCCACTCTTCATCACCAAATGGCATGGCGAGTCCAAAATCATGCCATGGATCTTTGCCTTCCCGGAGGAGAAAATGCTTTACTCCTAAATATTGATGCTACCAAAGGAAATACCATGTGCACCCAAATACCCAGACAAATCTCAAGAGATGAACTTGTCAAAATTCTTCCTGATTCATGGATCACAAATTATGAAAAGTTAAGAGAACCGGAGGAATCCCTACAATCTGGTGAACCAACTTTTACCAAAAGAAATGACAAAACTGTTTGCATAATCTTTGACCATTCCCACCTCAAAAAACCCAACAAAACCATCTTTTCTTGCCAAATGATCCAACCCAAAGATTTAACAGATACATACCTGGAACCTGATGGAGAACTCTTTTGAATATACAAAGCATCATGGAAGAACATGATTGGTGTCGATCTTTCGACAAAAATGGAACAAGAACTTGGTGGTTCAAATGCCCCTTTACGGTACACTGCCCTTGGGATCTTGATTGCGACTGCCAAGACTGTTTCGAAGATCCAAATGGAGAACATGATGGAGAAAAGTTAGGCCTCAAAAAAACCAAACCAAAACCCAAGAAAAATGGAAAAATCACTGAAAAACAGTTTCGAGCCCGATATGAAAATAAAGTCCTTTCAATTGGCTCATTAAGCCGTCCAGGTAAATATGAGTTTCTTGTTAGTTACAAACCCCAGGAATGACCAAAATTACAAGAAAAATTCACTCCAAGTTGGGAGGATAGTGAAACTACACCCAAACCAGAACAAGGAGGGTGCAGTTTTCAAAGGAAGAGCAAGGGACTCCGTGAAAGCAAGCTTAATCATAGGTACGAAACCACAGTATAAGGAACAAAGCAAGAGACTCGAGGAAAGCAAGCTTAATCATAGGTACGAAAGTTTTCCTATAAAAAGGGGCTGGCGCTTGCCAAGCGACACAAACAATTAATTTGTTTATAGTCGCAAAAGTTTTCCTACAAAGGGGGCTAGCTTCAACAACCCATTCAGGGACGGCTTGCCAAGCTACACAACTCAGAAAACTTTTGTACTATGACCAACGTTAGCTGTTCATAACTCAGAAAACTTTCGCAGTACAATAAAACTTTCAAAGAGTACACATACTCTATTTTCATACTTAGACCGTACTACAATAAGCTAACTTTCAAAGAGTACACTTACTCTATTTTCATACATGGAAGAAAGAACAAGAGTGAAATTTAGAAAGAACTTATATGAAATATATCATAAGGGATTTACAAAGAGTGCACGATGATTACAAGATGATTATCTGATGATCCTATAACTACTACAAGGCCTCCTTTATATAGGACTAGAGGTTATTACAAGACAAACATTCTAGATAAAGCAAACCTATCTTACATGGCAAACTTATCTACAAGCGGGTCCCTCCTAGCATGTGAAGGACTTTAGACAAAACCACTAAAAACACCTGAAAGCATGTGAACGAGGTGAAATATACATGGTGTAGCATGAGGGAGAATGTGAGGCCCTGTGACTGTATTGTGTTGCATGTGAAGAAGCATGTGGAGGCATGTGAAAGCAAGGTGAAGTGGGGCCCGCATCGCATGGAAAGATATGGAAATTCGTCTTGGTATGGGTAGGATATTTTTTGAGTATTTTTGGGTAGGTAATGAAGGATTAAGGTGGGATTAGCAAGGATTAAGACAATTATCCTTTATCGATCATATAATTGTCTTCCAGGCATCTTTTCGAAGACCTTGTGAAGTAGCGCCTGGAATGTGACGGTTCTTCATTGCTATGTCCCTTTCCCTTTGGAATGAGAGATGTAATCCTCAACTTTAATCTGGAAATGTCATTAGTGATCATTTCTCGGATGACTTCATATGGTGTTTGATATTCTTTTGCTGCTTCCCGGACTCTTTCCCAGTGAGGATGGGTACTGGTATAATTCCAGCTTGCCCATTCTTTTGGCCATATCTCTTTTGGGATGCACCTATTTTGATGGAAAATGATTCTTTGTGCCTCGCTATACTCTTCCTCCACTGATAAAATGGATACGGGAAATTTTCACCAGAATGATGCCTCGGCTTGCGCCTGGACTTTTCCATTAATGATCTTTACTGGCCTATGAAACATGAATAATTTTGCTGCATAGGAATCGCTGAAACATTTAGTCCAATATCTTCTAGGCTTGAACCATAGTAAAAATTATTCTAAGGGCTAGTGCAATGGTATCAAAATCCTTAAAGACGTTGCATTTGAATTCCATGAAAATATAATACTGATGGCATACGTACCAGAAAAACCATAGTAATTCTTCTGGAAAATCCCTGGGTTGAGCTATGAATATATGACAGAACGGATATTCTGGATTGACGCCAAAAGGTTCGAGAATGGATCATCCAAACTGCCGGAAAACTTAGAGCTCATAATAAGTTCTTCTTTCCATAGTAATTGACGGGTCAAAGGGATCTATAAGGTTGAACAACTCCAGTGGATGATCTGAAGGCTTCAATGAACTAGTTCCCGGTGTATTTGAAAACATAAAGATGTGACTGTTTGGCTTCAGCTTTGCTGGGGAAAATCTTTTTGAGAATTCTTCCGGTCGCGATAAAAATCTGCGAGAATATTATCCTTTCCTTTCAGATGCTTGACTTGAAACTTGTATGGAGAGAACCATTGAGCCCATTTGATAATATGAGGATTGGGGATAATTTTTGAATTTATCCGGATCATTTTTGGGAAAGCCCTCATATCCATTTCTACTAGAAATACTGTATGGATTAGGAAGAAATTGAATTTCTTGATTCCATTCTTTACTGCAAGAATTTCTTTGAAGGTGGAGTGATAATGTTGCTCGGCATCTATAAACTTTCCGTTGGCGTATCCGCATATTTTCCGCTGGCTATCTTTTTCTTCGAATAGAACAGTACTCCAATATTCGTGGCTGGCATATGTTTGCAGTATCTTTTTTCCATCTGAAGGGATGTAGAGGGACTTGACATTTTTACATATCTCCTTTATTATTTTGACTGCTTCATTCTGTTTCTCTCCCCATGATGGTGCATTTTTCTTGAGTATTTCTGTGAGTGGTGAAATGTATGTAGAGATATTTGGGATGAAATCTCTAACGTAATTTATTACACCCAAGAATTGTTGGATCTGCTTCGTTGTGAGGTTGGTGTCCGAAAATTTAAGTAATTCCTGACATATATGCGGTCCTGGACTGTATTCACCTTGGGCAAAGTGCATTCCGAGAAAATCAATCTCTTTTTGAGCAAGAACCATCTTTTTTGCAGAGAGCATGATTCCATGTTGTGTTACTAATGCCTCAAATTGACGAAGCAAATTGACATGTTCTTCTAATGTTTCGCTAAATAATAGGATGTCATCAATGTAAACTAAGGAGGTACGGAGGATGGGTTGGAAGAGTTTTATCATGGCTTTTTGGAACAAGGAGGGTGCAGTTTTCAAACCGAAGGGCATGACTTTCCACTGGAAGTGATGATCGGGGATGCAAAATTCCGTTTTGGGTCGTTCTTCAGGGTGGATTCCCAATTGCCAAAATCCAGATTTTAAATCAAACTTGGAAAAATATTTGGCCTTGGCTAAGTGGGAGAAAAGAGTGGGTTTATTTGGGATGAGGAATTTATCATCTTGGAGGAAGTAATTTAGTGGCTGGTAATTAATAACTAACCTGAGTTTTCCTCTTGTCTGCTCAGCTCTTTTGTTGACATAAAATGCTTCGCATGCCCATTGTGAATCCGACGGCTCTATCGTATCAAATTCTAAAAGTTCTTCGCATTCTTTATTTGCAAGCTGAAGATGATCTGGATTCATTCCTGAGTGACTACTTTTGTCGGATTGATGTTTTCATTTTTCTTGAAAGGGAGTTTGATAAAAAACTCTTGGTTTTTCCATAATGGACTTTTCCCTTTCTTCATGAAATCCTTGTGGGATTCAGCACATGAATGTTCAATGAGATTCTGCTCAATCTCTTTGATTTGTTCGTCATCGGTGATCTGGAATAGCCTTGGAATCTCATAATAAGGTCTGAACTGCTTTTTAAAAGCTATCTCGTTAGTCTTGATCTGGAGTTGATCTCTAAGCTGCCTATAAATGTCGAATCCAATAATAAGATCTTTTCCAGGTACATCTGATCCTAGCAGCTTGGTTCTGTACTTCAATGCAAGAAAGAGCTCAATTGTGACCCGATGCTTTGTAATGACAGTTGTGGTTAAGATTGCATTTGATGCAGTGTTGAAATCCTTGAAATGCGGCACCCATTGATCTTCAGGGAGAACGACAGGATTTATGAGTGAGGATCCAGCTCCGGTGTCGATGAAAGCAATAACTCGAGCTGGTTTATCCCATTTGGATGAATAGACCTTGAGTTCTACTTGAGGGACGATTGTGAGAGCGTTGATCTCTTCTTGGGCCTCGATCACTGATTATGAAATTTGTTACTAGTCATTGCCTTGCTCTTCGTAGATATCTAGAGAGAATATAGTTTCTTCATTGGGTTCGTCATCCACAAAGAATATGGATTCAAGATCCTCCTCTTTTGCAAGATGTATGCCTGTGTAATCTTCAATCTCCTCAAAGAGTTTGACAGATCTTCTTGATTGGGGATAATTTTTTGCGAAATGTCCAATCTTATTGCAAATAAAGCATCTGTCCTTCCTGTGAAAATTTCCTGGCCTTCTGCTCCTGAAATATTTTGTGCACCTCTTGGATCTTGATCTTCCATCTGGAATTCTTGGCCATCTGAATCTCCTGAATTCTTTCCGTCGTCTGCAGGAATATTCTGATCTGGTGATTAGATCAGTTTTGCGGCATGCTTTGTCAAGCGCTGGATTGTGCTGGATAATTTGCTTTAAGGCTGAGCGCTTGGTACAGATGTCATCTAATGCAACGAAAATAGCCTGCCTGATGTAACCAATTTGTGGGATGGTTATGGACTGGAACTTTTCTTCAATGATGGTCATGGTCTGGCTTGCCAACAGCTTTGGAAGGGAAGAGACAGAGGCTTGCTTCAGATTGATGTCTCCGCAGATTTCAAAGTATATCTTTGCCATTTTTTGAAAGTGTCTGTCAATGTCATTTCTGTCGAATGACACACACTTCATCTCGAAGAGCTGTCTTCGCATTTTTTCCTGTCTTTGGCCGGTGTCTCCGAAGAAAACATCATGTAGGATCTGGATGTTGAAGGCAAAATCTTGGGAAGTAAGAAAAGTATTTTTGTCTTGAAATCCAAGTGAGTTCCACCAATCTCTGAGGATTCCTGAGAATCGTAAAGTGAGTTCTGACAAGATGACATACTTTTCTCGTTCTGCAAAATTTTTGGTCACCATCCAAGTATAGAAGTCTTGGATCCTCTGAGGCCATTTTGAAACCTTGACGTAGTTTAAGGTGAAGGTATGAAAGTCGTTTCCAACTGGCTTGGACGCCATGGGTTCATATCTTCTTTCTGGGATTGGCTCATCTGTCATGCCTTCTTGTTCGTCATCTATCTCAGATACTTCTGGCTCTCTTGGCTGGTTTACAAATATTGGGGGATTGTCATCTTCGGAAGAGTTCGTCGTGGATTCATTTCTTGAGTGAGAGCTATCCTCCACTGATTCATCTTCTGATGAACTTAGAGATTCCGACCATGGAGTATCTTCTTCTGAAATGCATCTTGGCTGGGAGACATAGAGGTCTGAAGCATTTTTGTCAGAAATCATCAGATTTTTGGGGTTGGACCCTTTTGAGATTTCTCCTTGGTCTCGCCGTTTCTTCGTTTGCTTCTGTGCTGCAATTGCATATTTTCTTTCCCAAACCAATTTTGCAATATCAAATTTCTGTTCTTCTTTTACGGGTTTGGTGAAAGAGAATGGATTCTGTGAGGCAGATGGAAAAGTAAAAAAGGTGTTGTCTAATTTAGGTGGGGAATACGGTTGTGGAGACATCGGGAAAAAAATAGGTTTTGAAGGGACAACTGGGGTGGTTTGCGGCTTAAAGTGGTCATTTCTTAAGAGCTGAATCTGTTCTTTTAGGGAAACCGTCTCTTTTTGTTGTTGTTGGAAAAATTGAAAAAGTTAAGTTTCTGGCGGACAAATCTCATATTGTAAATTTGCCAACCTTAGTTCCAATGTTTTGATTAGTCGTTCATGGCGAGACGATGTTTGCTCCATCTTTTTCTCAATTGATTCCACCTTGCTCATCATTTTGTTTTGTGTATGGGCCACGTTCTTTATGGTGTTGCCACTGTTGGTCAGTACCTTGTTTTGGCAGATGGAGTTTTCGGATTGCCAGTTTATTGTTGCCTCGATGTCACTTGTTGGGGGTTTTTCTCCAGTAGGCAGCACTATTTTTTTCTTGGGAATTTTTGGAGCATGGCTTATTCCCTCCTTTTCAAAAGGTTGTAGTGAAGGAAAATCGTGGGTATGACTGGAGCTTGAAGGACTTAGCATGAATATTTGTGGTTGTGGGGGATTTTTGATTTTCGGAATCAGTGAAGTTTTGGGTTCGGGTGGCTTTTTGGGTTCTGAGGTATGGACTGGGGGTGATTTTGGTTTGGGTGTAGTTTCACTATCCTCCCAACTTGGAGTGAATTTTTCTGGTAATTTTGGCCATTCCTGGGGTTTGTAACTAACAAGAAACTAATATTTACCTGGACGGCTTAATGAGCCAATTGAAGGGTCTTTATTTTCATATCGGGCTCGAAACTGTTTTTCAATGATTTTTCCCTTTTTCTTGGATTTTGGTTTGGTTTTGTTGGGGCCTAACTTTTCTTGATCATATTCTTCATTTGGATCTTCGAAACAGTCTTGGCAGTCGCAATCAAGATCCCAAGGGCAGTGTCCCGTAAAAGGGCATTTGAACCACCAAGTTCTTGTTCCATTTTTGTCGAAAGTTCGGCACCAATCATGTTCTTCCATGATGCTTTGTATATTCCAAAAGGGTTCTCCATTAGGTTCCGGGTATGTATCTGTTAAATCTTTGGGTTGGATCATTTGGCAAGAAAAGATAGTTTTGTTGGGTTTTTTGAGGTGCGAATGGTCAAAGCTTATGCAAATAGTTTTGTCATTTCTTTTGGTAAAAGTTGGTTCACCAGATTGTAGGGATTCCTCCGGTTCTCTTAACTTTTCATAATTAGTGATCTAGGAATCAGGAAGAATTTTAACAAGTTCATCTCTTGAGATTTGTCTGGGTATTTGGGTGGACATGGTGTTTCCTTTGGTAGCATCAATATTTAGGAGTAAAGCATTTTCTCCTCCGGGAAGGCAAAGATCCATGGCATGATTTTGGACTCGCCATGCCATTTGGTGATGAAGAGTGGCTTGGATGGAATCTTTGGCTTGAGGGGCTCCTTGGATTTGGACTTGGATTTTTAGCGCTTCAGCTAAGTGTGTATCATAAAGGGACATGTTGAAGTTTGGAAAGATTGTTATGAAGACAGTCCCAGCATTCAGCGTAACTTCTGCAGTACCCAAATTTGCATGTTGGTACTCCAAATATCTTGTATCTAGAAGAGAAAGTCGAGTTACCACAGGCTGAGCTTTTCTTCCGTGATATGTTAAGGCGATTCGGATATCACCAAGATGGATATGGATAAACCCATGCTCTCTCCATTGCCTGGGAAAATCATCTGGAATTTGAAGAGTGATAAATTGTGATACTTTAACTATCACAAAAAATTGTGATACTTTTTTGTCCAATACCAAGCTCCTTTAGCAACCCCTGAAGCCAAATTACCTCTTTCACAGCCTCTGTAATAGCCATGTACTCTGCCTCTTTTGTAGACAAAGCAACTGTTGACTGTAAAGCAGACTTCCAACTAATGGGTGCCTTTGCAAAAGTAAACACATAACCAGTAGTTGATCTTCATTTGTCCATATCACCCGCAACATCTGAGTCGCAATATCCAACTACAGACTGATTGCTTTCCTGCTCAAAAACTAACCCAACATATACAGTATTATGAATATATCGTAGAATCCACTTCACAGCTTGCCAATGCTCCTTTCCTGGATTATGCATATATCTGCTAATAACTCCAACAGCTTGTGAAATGTCAGGTCTCGTACAGACCATTGCATACATCAAGCTACCAACAACATTTGCGTATGGTACCCTTGACATATACTCCTGTTCAGCTTCATGTTTTGGCAACATAGTAGTACTTAGCTTAAAATGGGGAGCAAGTGGAGTACTAACTGGCTTAGTCTTCTCAACTATGCCAAAACGTTGTAGTACTCTTTTCAAATATTCTTTCTGAGATAAACAGAGTTTCTTTGAACGTCTATCTCTTATTATCTCCATGCCAAGAATTTTCTTTGCCTCACCCAGATCCTTCATCTTGAACTCCTTCTTCAGTTGAATCTTCAACTTATCAATTTCTTCCAAATCCTTGGAAGCTATCAACATATCATCAACATATAGGAGAAGATATATAAAGGAACCATCTTTAAGCTTGTACAAATACACACAATGATTGTACTTGCTTCTCTTGTACCCTTGCCGCAACATAAACTTGTCAAATCGTTTGTACCATTGTCTAGAAGATTATTTCAATCCCTACAATGATTTTTTAAGTTCGCATACCATATTCTCCTTTCCAACGACTTTGAATCCTTCTGGCTGAATCATGTAGATTTCGTCCTCCAAGTTTCCATGTAAAAAGAGTTTTTACATGCATCTGAACTAGTTCCAAATCCAACTGCGCTACCAAAGCCAACATAATTCTAATGGAGGAATGTTTTACAACTGGAGAAAACACTTCATTGTAATCAATTCCCTCCTTTTGAGCATATCCTTTGGCCACCAATCTTGCTTTGTAGCGAACATCTTCTTGGTTAGGAAATCCTTCTTTCTTTGCAAATACCCATTTGCACCCAATTGCTTTCTTTCCCTTCGGGAGATTGGCCAATCTCCATGTATGATTCTGATGAAGGGACTGTATTTCATCATTCATGGCAATCCTCTATTTATCTTCTTCTGAACTTTGGACTGCGTCTTTATAAGTGGCAGGAACATCATCAGCTACAATTGAGGTGGCACAAGCGACCGTTTCTATGAGACGAACAGGTTTTGTTATTGTCCTTTTTGGCCTGCTAGTTGCTATTGATTGAAATTGTTGTTGAGGTTCCTGAGTTGGAATTTCCCTCTCTTTTGGCTCTTCTTCTGGAGGATAATCTTCATTTGTTTCTTCCTCTGCTTCTTGTGTAGGAAAAATAAATTTTCCCTCAAACTCCGCCTGCTTAGAAGCACCCTCATTTTGTTTGGTATCTTTTGTTACCTTATTTACCATAGCAGATTCATCGAAGGTAACATCCCTGCTGAATATTACTTTTTTTGTCATAGGACACCATAAGCGATATCCTTTGACTCCAGAAGTAATCCCCATAAAAATAGCCTTCTTTGCCCTTGGATCTAATTTTGACCCTGTCACATGATAATATGCAGTTGAGCCAAACACGTGCAAAGAGTGATAATCTACAGCAGGCTTTCTATACCATTTTTCAAATGGTGTCTTGCTATCAATAGCAGCAGATGGTAGACGATTAATGAGGTGGCATGCATATGTAATTGCATCAGCCCAAAATTCTTCGCCCAAGCCAACATTGGACAACATACACCGTACCTTCTCTAGCAAGGTCCGGTTCATACGTTCTGCACTCCATTCTGTTGTGGTGTATATCTGACAGTGAAGTGTCGAACGATGCCATCATTTTCACAGACCTTATTGAAATGATCATTTTTGTATTCACCTCCATTGTTTATGCGAATACACTTGATCCTCCTGCCTGTGTGATTCTCCGCCATAGTCTTCCATTTGAGAAAAATTTCCAGCACTTCATCTTTGCTATTCATTGTATACACCCACACTTTTCGGGAAAAATCATCAACAAAGGTTACAAAATAATGTTTCCCACCCAATGAAGGTGTTTTGGAAGGACCCCAAACATCAGAGTGTACATAATCCAAAATGCCTTTAGTATTATGGATTGCTGTACCAAATTTAACCCTTGTCTGTTTCCCTTTGACACAATGCTCGCAAAACTCCAAGTTGCAAGCCTTTACTCCTTTTAATAATCCTTGATCTGATAGAGTTTTCAAGGATTTTCCTCCAGCATGTCCCAAGCGCATGTGCCATAGCCTGGTTGATTCCGTCTCTTTTTCGTCATTGGATGTCACTATCGTTGTCCCAATAACTGTGCTCCCGCGATAATGGTACATGTTATGGTTCTTTAGATTGGCCTTCATTACCACTAGTGCACCAGAGCATACTCTCATCACTCCGTTTTCTGCAATGATTTTGAACCCTTTTGATTCTAGCCACAGAGATACGATTCTTCTTCAAATCCGGTACATATCGAACATCTGTTAATGTTCTGATCATTGCATCATGGTTCCTTAATCGTATTGAACCAATGCCATATGAGGTAAGAGTGCTGTTATCCGCTGTGTGGATGACTCCATATTCTCCTTCTTGAAAATCCACAAATCAGTCTCTGTTGGGACACATATGATAGCTACAAGTCGAGTCCATCAACCATATGTGTGATGATGTAGATGGCTCTGTTGTAACTAATGAGAAGTCTGAATCATCACAATCAGCTACATTTCAATCTATAATGGCCTTTCCATTGTTATGTTTGGCCTTATTCAACTTCGGACAGTCTTTCTTCCAGTGCCCCTTTTCGCGACAAAAGGCACATTCATCTTTGCTAAGTCTAGATCTTGACTTGGATCTTCCCTTCTTTGTCCTCATTTGATTTTGAGGATGAGCCCTCACAACTAGTGCTTCTCCTTCTCCGCCCTTTTGTTTTTCTCCCTTTCTTTGTTCATAGCTGTACAAAGCCGAACAAACTTCTTTGAGAGAAATTTCATCATTCCCATGGAGTAGAGTAGTTTCAAGGTGCTCGTACTCATTAGGAAGTGACCCCAACAACATCAAGGCCAAGTCACCATCATCAAAAGTTGCATCCATATTTTGCAAATCTGTGACCAACTTATTGAAACTGGTGATATGTTCATTCATCGTGGTACCAGGAACATAGGTGAAGCGAAACAGTCTCTTCTTCATGTACAATTTATTTTGACTGTTTTTCTTCAAAAATTCATCCTCCAGTGCTTTCCATAGTTTACTTGCAGAAGTTTCCTTTATGTATGGATATTTCTACTCTCTAGCAAGGTAGGATCAAATGGTACCGCAAGCAACACGGTTAATAATTTTCCAATCTTCTTCTCCAATAATATCTGATTTCTTTTCTTCAATGGCAAGATCTAGCCCTTGTTGAAAAAGGACATCTAGAATCTCGCCTTGCCACATCCCAAAATGTCCAGAACGTCAAAAATTTCTACCGTAAATTTCGCATTTGACACAATTCTTGTCATAAGCGAAGATGTCAACGATGACGTATTATTGACACTTGATGTAGATTCTTCTTATTTATTGTCTCCTATTTTGACACAAATATTATTTAATAGCTGACGACACAAATCAAGATTATTTCCTTTCTGGTGTGGAAGATCAAATTAAGTTGCAACCACAGAGCATACTCAGACAGAACCTTGACTCAGTTACCAAGATAAATCTTTTCTGATGTGGAAGATCAGACTATGCTGCAACCACAGAGCATACTTAGACAGTACCTTGGCTCTGATACCAATTGTTGCGGAAGTCAAATGTATATAGTGTGAATGAGACACAACTACTATACCAAAATTATGACAGCCACCAAATAATAAATAAGACAATAAAGCAACAATAAAAGGAACACCAGAATTTACGAGGTTCAGCCAATTTTGCCTACTTCCTCGGACACGACCAATATTTTATTTCACTATAAAATACAAGTGAAATAATACTAAAGAGAGAAGATACAAATGCCTTAAGAAGATAAGAAGGAAAAATAAGAGGTGTCTCTTAAATCTAAATATTAGGCCTCCTTTTATAGGGAAAAAATCCCAACCAAATATGTCACCCATCCAATGTGGGACTTTTGACATTTTCAACAGCTTTCACCGTCCTCCGGATCAACAGAATTCTTTATCTAGTCTTATGTTTTCGTGGATCATAAAAATGGAGTAAATTTCCTTTTTAGAATATAATACGGTGACTTGGAATACGAAAATTCAATTTCAAGTGGTGACTCCTAAAAAAATAATGATGATAAAAAAGATCTCTATTCAAAATGTCGCTTTAATTGGAAAAAAACCCCTTCCGGTCATAAATATACATATTCATCGAATCGGCATTCCATAAAAAAGGGGGGTGTGACACAGATGGTCCAAGCTGCTCAGGGGCAGTCCCTGAAAACAGAAATGGAAATGTGGTCAAAAGGCCTAAGCTCCACATACCTAGTACGAATCATGACCCACTTCTCAAAAGAAATGGGACAAAACTTAAGAAGATATATGACATGCAACAACAACTGATATAAGAAAGAAGCATTTATATCAATTAACAATTTAGAAAATAAAATAAAATATAAGGTAAAACATATTCAAAGTCTTCCTTTAGCATTAATCTGTACCAAAATCATGTTAGATTTTTTCATTTATCAAAGCACTATACCATCACCGACAAGGAAGAAAGTCAACTAGGTTATGTACCTAGCGGCAAGTATCATATACCCTACTTACTCACGTCGTCTCATCGTTATATCGTATGAATCGACTCAGCCACGCTAATAAAGTATCACAATAGTGCCCTTCACGAGAAGTACTTTGCCGTCATTCCCAACCATAAAGTAGGTTCTACACCTACACCGACACGTGTAGTATCATGACCTAATGAGGAAAAGTATCCAAGGTCAATCTTGGTAAGCTTAAGTAACTCCCAAAAAACTTTACATTTGTCAATCTAAGATATTTCACAACTCATGTATTTTCATTTCAAAAAGAAAATAAAATATTACAAGTGTTATTCCTCCTTCATTTAGTTTTAAAACGAAACTAAAACATTTCAAGAAAACAATACTCATAGCACTTAAATCTTTCATGATGTAAGAAGTAGTACAATCCCAACTCGCTCATCCCCACAAGCTAGGACTCACATTTAAAATTTCTGTATAATCGCGTTTTGATATGAATTTGGAGAGAAGCTATGAGGGTAGTCAGTTTCAATGCACCTCAAACTGCTTCCAACCTTACCCCAAATTATCCAAAATGCCAACGAGTCACAATCTACATATACGAACTCACATTATTCAATAACGCGTCACAATAATACCAACTAAGCCAACTAAGTGTCTAACACATAAGTTAAATTTCATAAGTTTAGCAAATATCCCCATTTCATCATTTGAAGGTCCTTGAATTTTAAATCCAAATCCTTCATTAAACATATCGTGGTATCTAATTATTCCATTAGAATCTCAAAACGATATCGTTCAGGTAAGACCCAACACTATTCATCATCTCTACCAACCAACTCTTCAATTTCAAGACTAATTTCTAGAGTTTCATGAATAGATATTTAAATACAAATCTATCTTCATAAATATACTGTACTACGTCCATGAAGTATAATACATAATTTTGGAGTTAAGCGACTACCTCTTTGTCAAGCCCTAGAATTTTCAAGATTTGAGTTCTTGAAGTGTCTTTGAAATTATCTTCAAAAATCTATGAATTCCATGATGTTGAAGGGTTTAATTGAATTAAATCTACCAAAAAAAGGTATTAATTCTTACCTTAAAAATGTATTAATGGTGGAGAGCTCTCCCTCCTATTTAAACCTTCAAGACTTAGACCAAAATTATATAACTTTCTCTCTCCCAAATTATTTATAAGAACTTCAGCTGTGGGTTTTAAATTTTGGACGCTGAGTTACACGCTTTCACATCACTTCACTGTCGCACGATGGGCTCCAACTTATTTTGGATGCGATGGAGATGCGACGCATCAAGTGTAGCGTCCATCACTAAAGCAACATTTTGATCTTCTACTTTGTTCATTTCATTTCCCAATTTAACATGTTTGCTTTTGTCTTCCATCAGTAATTCCATTGTTCGCTTGTCCCTTCTTCCAAGTTTAGTTACTGCCAACTTCTTTCAAAACTTCTCTTTCCATCTTATTCCAAATATGATTGCCCCACATTTATTCTTGAAGATTAATATTTTCAAGCACTTATCCCATTATACAAAAATTTATATCCAAGTGTTAATGATAACCTTCTAAATTTTTCTTAATCCAACATTAAATCTTTGATAGAATAACTATTCCCAAGTATTCCAATGAAGTATTCTATTCAAGAAATCTCACGTATGTCGGGTCGAACTAAATCGTAATTTTAAGCTCGAAATTAGTAGGAATTAATTAAAAATTAATTTACGGGGCTTTACATCCTTCCCTACTTAGAAACATTTGTCCTCTAAAGTAAATATGGCACCTGAATCATAGAGGGCCTTGTCGAATTTTTCAATCCCCAACGAGCATGCTGTGGTGAAGCTTCCTGGGTCCCCACACTTTTGAGAGTTCTTATTTTGCAATATGGCACTGTAGTGAGCATTCAGCTTGACCACTGTTGTCTCCTCTAATTTTTTCTTGCTGGACAAAAATTCCTTTAAGAACTTTGCATAAGCAAGCATCTGAGTGAGTACCTCTGTGAAGGAAATGTTCACATAAAGTTGCTTGAGCATCTTCAAGAATCACCCAAAATATTTGTCAAGTTTTTCCCGCTTCATCTTTTGAGGGAATGGCAGAGCTGACATGTGTCTACTTTCTTTAATCTCATTTTTTCCCCACTATTCTGGCCTTTCTGCTCTTCACTCTTTTTCTCTTCTAGTGTCTCTGTCTCCTTGTTCTTCACCTCGGGTCTAGCTTTCACAACTAGATCAGACAATGTTTTGCCACTTCTCAGAGATATAGTTTTGATTATTTCTTTTGGGTTCTTTCAGTGTCAAAGGGTAGAGTCCCAGGAGACCTCTCAGATAACAAATTTGAAATATGTCCCATTTGTCTTTCTAAATTCCGGATGGATGTGCCTTGAGTCTCAAATTTTTCATCTGTTTTGTTGATGAACATCTTCATGAGATCTTTCATACTAGACTGATTTGACTGTAGTGGCTGGTACTGCTGCCTCTGCTATTTCTGAAAACTTGGTGGTCTTTGACTGTCACACCCCAACTTTGGGGAGTGTGGCCGGCACTCGGCACCCGAAGGCCCGAGCGAACCAACAATAGTATCTGTGACGGCACTCGGCACCCGAAGGCCCGAGCGAACCAACAATAGTATCTGTGACATGTAATATGACACTAACAAGAACCCAACAACAACTTATATATATATATATAAGCCCAACAAGACTATATAGTCATGCCAACTGTACAGGGGGCCGACAAGGCCATGCAAAACATATATACACTGACAAGTGGTCTGCAAGCCTCTAAAAGAGCAACACAATATCAACAAGTCGGGATGGGGCCCGACATACCCAAAACAATACATATACATATGCATTTGTACCTATAGACTCACTACCAGCAACTCCGAAGAAGTGGAGTGCGACACTCAACCGCGGATCTTAGTGTCCTACTGCGGGGGCACGCCGGCCTGTCTATCAGCACCTGTGGGCATGAACACAGCGCACAAAAGGCGTCAGTACGAAATATGTACTGAATATGTAGGGCGGCAAGGACAAGCACAAGTAAGGTAAATAATATGAGAAGAGATTTACAAATAACCTGAAACTCTGTTCAAAGCCACTGAGGGCGACCATATCCACAACATAAATGTAAAT
>MCJB01001211.1:6682-27151 GCA_002018475.1 Nicotiana obtusifolia | reverse complement strand
ATGAAACGGATATCATATCATTCCAATACCTTAAAACATGACATTTTGGTAATGTTAAACTCCTCTCGATTTTCCCAAAAACGCGAGTTACAACTTCCTTAACTCGTTTATCCTCTAATACCTGTTAACCGCCCTTATACACCTTTGCATCGTTTAGGACCAATAGGAATAAACTCTTATTGTCTCAAAGGTAATTCCCTTCTCGAACCAAGGTAGACTATCTTACGGTGTAATCTAACACGTACAAATATGGGTTATAACAGTCTCTTTGGGCAGGTTTCAATTGCAGCGGTCGAGGCCACTAAGTGTCCTTGATACAACCGATAGCCGACGCGAGAGTGGCCGCATCGACGTTGAAGTTGTACTCCGATAGACGCGGTGCTTCTCGATAACCGGTGCTTCTCTCGAAGTTGCTTCTCATCATGGGTCCTCGGTTGTTCCAACTATGATCGTTCCTTCTTTCGCGTCTCGGGGAGTCCTGCCTTGCTGGAGTGACTTTCCTGTCCCCAGGATATGGTCGATGTCGATCTCTGCTCAATCTCGGTTCCCAATGAATATTCCTTCGAACCCTATCATGAGTTCTGATGGGGTAAATAGATCCCGAAGGGGCTCTGAGCTGGTCATCCTCGACTCTGATCTTTGACTGGTATCGGTTGTGTATATCCGCCCATGTGACGGCCGGATATTCAATCAAGTTCTGTTTAAGTTGCTGCGAAGTCGTTGAACTTCGAGCGTTGAGCCCTTGAGTGAAAGCTTGTACGGCCCAATCGTCAGTGATCGATGGCAGGTCCATCCGTTCCATCTGAAAGCGAGATACAAATTCCCTGAGCATCTCATTATCCTTTTGCCTAACTTTGAACAGGTCCGATTTCCGCGTCTCCACTTTGATAGCGCCTGCATGTTCTTTTATGAAGGTATCTGCAAGCATAGCAAAAGAGTCGATGGAATTAGGGAGCAGGTTGTGATACCAAGTCATGGCCCCCTGTGACAAGGTCTCTCCGAACCTTTTCAAAAGAACGGATTCGATCTCGTCATCCTCTAAATCGTTCCCATTTATGGCGCATGTGTATATAGTCACGTGCTCTTTTGGATCGGTTGTCCCGTTGTATTTGGGAATTTCCGGCATGCGAAATTTGTTCGGTATGGGTTTTGGAGCGGCGCTTGACGGGAAGGGTTTCTGCACAAACTTTTTGGAATCCAAGGCTTTCAACATCGGGGGTGCTCCTAGAATTTGATCCACACCTCGAATTATATGTCTCCACCTTTTTGTCATTGGCCTCGATCTTCTTTTTGCCAGACTTGACCCGTTTGGTTAGTTCCTCGAAGATCTTCATGATCCTGGAGTTTGCCCTCGACCCACCTTTGTTCAGTTCTTCTACGATTGGTTCATTTTCAGGAAAGGTTCCCCGAGAAGGGTCGACCTCAACCTTATTCGATATATGGCTCCGATTTTGCAGTTGAGCAATGGCCACTTGCTGGGCTTGCAGCATGTTGAAGATCATTTTGAGGTTAATCCCGTCCCCTTCGTTGATTTGGGGTCCCTGAGCTGTTGATCGGTGTTCTGTACGAACACTGTTTGATGGGTCAGTAGTTCGATCTACATCGACCGCCATTTGTGAATTAGCGTCGACCAGAACTTCATCACCGGGCGCTACGTTGTTGTTTTCACCCTGGTGGTCAAATTCGTTATCGACGTACAGAGGCACAGATTGTGAATGTGACATGGTTGTACTGTAACTGAAATAAAAAATACTCCACAGAACAAGCGTAAAATAATTTGTGTGACAGAAAGTTGTATCAAACGCTCACTATTATCCTTAGCCCCACGGTGAGCGCCAAGCTGTTTACCCTTGGCTTCGGATAACAATTAAATTTATATGTGGTTTTAAGGACACGTGATTTGGTTTGATACAAATAAAGGATAAATAAAAATAAAGACTAAATTCAGTAAGTAAATTGAGAGAGAATGCAAACCACAAATCTAGAATAGCTTGGCCTTGATAGAATTCTCTAAGATAGACAAATATGAAGCAAAATGGATAAAGAAAATAATTAGAGTAGAGTGTATTTTTGTATATTGATCGTTGTTTTTTTTGATGATCCTTTTACAATCTCACTTACCCTTTATATAGGGGAATGGTTCCTATACAAGGTAAAAATCTATCTACAAGGTAAAATATCCCTTGAATTACTGATTTCAACGTCTTTGCTGATTCCCGCCGAGATATTTACGTATCACGGGATTTCTGGTCCTTCTGTTACGCAAATCTAATAATTTTACCCTAAGACATTTTACCCTAATCGATCTCAATGATTTCGTCTCGGATATCATGGCTTCGAGTTTCGTTCTGATGACGCCCGGTCTTGACCTTCGTTCCTTGATGTCTCGACCCCGGCCTATCGAGCAATAATTCTAATCGACACCAGCCGTATTCATTCGAACCTGATATTTTCTATGCAGGCGACCCGAGTTCGACCCCATACACTAATCCTTTAACTAATTAGCACTTTTGGCCTTATATAAACCTAGGGGTGTCACTGCATTTTTAGAAACTGATTAAACTGACCGAACGAAAATGATTATTTGGTTTTTTCAACAGAAAAGGGTCAAAATTGCCCTATCTTTTGGTAAATATTTTAAATTACCTTACGATAACCTATTGTTCCAAAAACACACCATATTATTTTAAAAAGTTAAACTGCCTCTCCTTTTAACGGTGCGACATGGGCCTTCAAATTAATGCGTAAGCATATTTTTACTGGGTCACATGAACCAAATTTGGGTATAATATCCGTCCCATTAACTGTACCCGACACCTTTATTTGTTACCGACCTCAGTCCATGTTGTCCGCCCTTTCCCACCTCTGTTCATTTTCTACTCCACCAAAAAATATTTTTCTTTCTTCTTTTTCATCCTTTCTCTCTCATCTCTTCTATCAAGAAAACCAATTAAGATACCCGCATGAGGATGGCTGATTTCTGGTGACGAATTGACAAAATAGACAACAAAGGTTTTCTATTTTTGTTTTTCTTTGAGGGGCACTCTTGGAAACACCTGTGCTAACCTTGACGGGAGATTTAGGTGGAATTATACAACTGTTTCTATTCGCTGTGTGTTTGAATTCCGCATGATTCAAGCTCTTCGGTTACCTCTTTTTTTTTTTGCTAGCCTTTTACTTGTTTTAGATTTAGCGAAACTACAGTTGTTGCTAACACGATTCGAATTTAGGTAGGTGCAAGTGCCATTTCTCGAGGAAAATAAATTTGTATAGGGTAAAACTGGTTTATTAAACGACCAAATGGTAGCGTGATGCGTGGAACCAAGGACAGGCAGAGGATAAATCGAGTAAGAACCAAAATCGGGAACAACAGCTGCAGTTGGCATCGGATAGACCTCGAAGGGAACATAATCAACGTGAACGGATCCAATGCTTGCCACCGAATGACATTCAATGAATAATAATCCCTACCATTAAATGGGCATTCATGCCCTGCTGTTACATATCCATCAATGACTCCTTTTCATTTAAGAGGGGCTTGATCCTAAGATCTTATTTCCTAGGTATATTAATAATTAGTAGTTTCAACAGCCATTGTAAGGACATAAAATTCTTGGCAAAACTTACGCTACATTCTATTCTCAAGCTAAATAAAATAATTTATTTGCTGTTTCATATTGTTCTTATTTTCTGCTCTTGGAGGCATTACTCTCGGAACCAGGCTTGTCATTTCCTTTAATTTTAATGGTTAAGTCTTACTTTTTTCTAGTTTATTTATCATATTTGGATCAAACCAGTTCGCTTGTCTATAAAAACGTAACAAATTCAACTGTACCATTTTATGGGTAAAAAGTGCGGCGCCCACCGTGAGGCTTAGACAGTTGCATAATTGAGTTGACCCTTGTATTTATTACTAACTCGTTTGATTCTTTATTTCTTAGCAAAAAATTGAAATGGCAGCTAACGAGGATAAATCGCACACAATGTTGAGGCGCATGAAAATCTGCCTCAATATGAGGATTTAATCAGCGACATCCGCAACGAGGGGAATGTGGCAACTCCGGTCCATGAAGGATAGTAACCCCCACATGTGCGGGAGCTAACTCCCGATGATGCGGAAGATGAACACATTGCGAAAACGGTAAGGATCTTGAGAGAGCAACTGAAAGCGATCATGGGCCACCTCTCAAGGTATGATCAAGTCATGACGGAATTAACGCAAGCGTTATCAGGCGCTTCCAAAAATGCAAATGGGAGAGGCCCAGTTCCTCCTGGCGCTCCTGCAAATCAAATGGCTCAAAGAGGTGATAACAACACCCCGAGGGTTGAGGTCGATTCTGATGGTGCTAGGGGGACCGGTAGCTGGTCCGGTAAAAATAACGTTAATGAACCCTTCAAAATCGAACTCATGAGATTCACGAGGGAGATGAACGAGAGCGGTTGGATCAGAACACAAAGGAGTTTCACGCCCGAATGGATCAGATTCTGGTGCACCACCGGTTTTGAAGGGCCCAGATTCGAAGAAGTACACCCAATTGCCGTTTAAGCCAATTGCAGCATCAAAGTTAATTTTGAAACGGTTCAAGATGCTGGACATACCCAAATACGATGGGACTTCAGATCCTAAGGAGCACTGATGCAATAAAAAAAAGATAAAATGATAAAAGCAAGACGCTCAATGAACTATCAAGACAACAAGTAGGAACTAGTCTACTTACCTTCTTGACGAAGTCACGGAATACCTATACTATACGAACAACCCTCAAGACAACGATGGTCTTGCAAACTGTTCGATCAAACAAAGGAACGAGTTCAATTTGGAATTACACCAAAAATTGGACAAGTTAAAAGCACACGAGTTTGGAGCAAAGTAGCTGCCGATATTTGTATTGAATATCAAAGTTAGGTACTGAAAATAATGAAGTCTTTAGGCTTATATAGAATGAGCCTTGTCCTAAATCAACTAGGAAACAAATAACTAACAAAAAGGCCACAATTTGGCTAAGTAAAGAGAATGGTCGCGTAGGACCCCCAAGAAAGACTCAATGTCTTCCATAGCAACACAGTAATACAACATAAACATAAATGTACATCATCAATAAATATTTCGTCCAACACAAGTTGTGTGAATACTTGGCTCTTCTCCAAGGCTAACTAACGCCTTTTTTGTCTTATCCAACATTGATGGCATGAACGTAGCTTGATCAGGTTGGCCTGCATCATTCTCCCCTTCTTGAGAAGATTTCATCCTCGAAATCGAGCCATCATCATCTCCAAAAATGACACTAACAGGCAGGTCTATAACATAGGCGTTATTATTGATCTTCTGCAACACTTGGAATGAACCATCTCCTCGTGGGACAAGCATGTCCACATATTCCTGCAAAACATCATCAACAACATTAGGCAAGGGGTGAACGTTAGCAGAAACTTCATCATTAGAACTCAAGTAAACACCCTTATGAACTAGGCAAATTAACAGTTTAGAACTATCATTACCTCGCAAATACTCACCTGGTTGCATCATAGCACAAACATTACCTGGCAGGGTTAATGTACTGGCATGGTCCACGGCTTCGGCTTTAGCTTTCACTATCTCTTCGTCACTCTCCACCTCACAAAAAGTACCATCATGTTCAGGTCTTAAGGTGGAACCATCATTAGTTCCTTCCCCGACATTCTTTGAGTACTAACGGTTCTTTCAAGGTTCTCCATTCGGGTATTAAGTGCCCTTACTTCAGCCCAAGCTCGGCTAAAGTAATGTCGGTCACAACCTTGTCTTCGTCAGTAGCCATGCACCTGCAAAAGAATAAGACTAGAGAATGCGTTAAGATTAGTAAAATACCTCACTCACTTTTGAATGACTCTTGGGTTCACTCAATATTTTCGGGTAGGATTTTCACACTTGTCCTTAAAATGGATTCCTCTAATTGATCAAGTTCCTCAACGACCTTTCAAGTTCACAAGTTCAACAATTCTCTTGGGGGTGAGTGAATTTATGTGACTCAATAGGCGGACAACTTTTTAACTGGGCACAAGCCAAGAATTATCTACGCAAGTGGAAATTCTGAGTTTTAGCACAAGATCCTACAAGCTCAAAAATTAGTAATTACTTAAGTAGGAAATTATCTAAGCATTACTAATTAGAAATAATATAATCAAAGAAGTAAGGAAATTTAGGAAGTAAGGAAATTTTAGAGGCTTTCCTACTCTAGTTTGGAGAAGACCAATTCTCTCTCGTCCCCTTCTATGGAAATTTTCGGCCCTCCCTTTTCCTTGTTCAACTCAATTTCGCCCCCACTTCTCCTTGTCCAAATAGAATTCAACTCCTTGAAACTTCTCCCTTTTAGTTTGGGAGTTGTTTCCTTCTTGGACTAGAATTAGGGTTTCCTATTCCTCCTCCTTCTCCCAGTTCAGCCTCCCTTACATGTTTTAGGCCTCTCTTACATATTTTCAAGACTCCCTTCAAGAACAACAAATTAATGTTCAAGAACTTCAAGAATTCAAGGAAAACTTGTTACGAACGGTTGATTATTCAAGAACCCTTTCAAGAACAACACAAATTGCTTCATATAATCTTATTTTCAAGAACTTCAAGATTTTCAAGATTAAACGTGTTCTTTCAAGATTCCAACTAGGATTTTCAAGATTAACGGTTTTAAACGATCAAGATCTTCAAGATTTGGTTTCAAGAACGTTTTCTTCAACAATCACAACTTCATTTTCGAAACACCTACATGTTTCAACAACTTCAACCAACAGCAAGTTTCGGTTATATCTTTCTTTTTTTTTCTGTCACGGTTTTTTATCTTTTTTTATCAAAAACAAATAACGAAAGAACCGAAACTAAGGCACGAAGAACAGGATTGGGATTGTAGAAATAAAACCGTTCCAAGCTCTGATACTAACTGATGCAATAAAAACGTGCGGAAAACAAGATAAAAGGATAAAAGTAAGACGCTCAATGAACTATCAAGACAACAAGTAGGAAATAGTCTACTTACCTTCTTGATGAAGTCACGGAATACCTATGCTATATGAACAACCCTCAAGACAACGATGGTCTTGCAAATTGTTCGATCAAAAAAAGGAACGAGTTCAATTTGGAATCACACTAAAAATTAGACAAGTTCAAAGCACACGATTTTGGAGAAAAGTTGCTGCCGATTTTTTTATTGAATATTAAAGTTAGGTACTGAAAATAATAAAGTCTTTAGGCTTATATAGAGTGAACCTTGTCCTAAATCAACTAGGAAACAACTAACTAACAAAAGGGCCACAATTTGGCTAAGTAAAGAGAATGGTCGCGCACGACCCCAAGTAAGATGTCTTCCAGAGCAACACAATAATACAACAAAAACATAAATGTACATCATCAACAAATATTTCATCCAATAAAAGATGTGTGAACGCTTGGCTATTCTCCAAGGATAACCAACGCCTTTTCTTGTCTTATCCAACATTGATGGCATGAACGTAGCTTGATCAGGTTGTCCCGCATCAAGCACATCACCATTATACAGCTATGACGCCTCCCGAAAGCTTAAAAAAAGCCTGCTCAAATTCCAGGCGACCACATGGGTGGATGTTCATAACCGCTATGAGTCAAAGATAAGGAGAGAAGATGACTAGCTCGGGTTCCCGATATCAACCAAGGGGCGGGACCGAGACAAGAACTGGGAAAAATTCAAAGGCGATTTTGGTACAGATCGGCGATCTTCCAAAGGCCGCTTCAGGCAGTAGGAGAGAGACGAAGGACGTAGTAGCAAAGGGTTCCGGCACTCAGATAGGCTCATTCCCGACAAAAAAACGGACCGTGGTCGGAACAACAGATCGTTGCAAGAAAAAGAAGTATGGGGGGCCCGGGATACCTCATATCCTAGGTTGTCAGGTTAAAATTTCAACATCAACGTAGTGGAGGTGGTATCAACAATGCGGAATATTAAAGAAGAACGATTCCCGAAACCAATCAGATCTGATCGCAGTCAGAGGAATCCTAACTTATGGTGCGAGTATCATGGGACTCACGGCTACAGAACTGGGGACTGTCGGTATTTGTGCGAGGAGGTGGCAACGCTGTTGAAAAATAGTCATCTCAGGGAGTTCCCGAGCAACCGAGTCAATAACAATTACGGCTGCAACCGGAACAATGCAGAATCCTCGAAGATAGGAGAAGATCCTCCTCGGTTGACTATCAACATGATTTTCGGAGGGAATGAAATCAATGGTCTAACCGTCTCGGCGGAAAATAAAACAAAGGTATCGATGACCCATAGAAGAGACTCAGGGAAGTCGCCGAAGACAACATCACCTTCATAGAGGAAGATGCCAACGAATTTCTTCTGCCGCATAACGACGCCCTGGTAATCTCTCTTAATGTTCTAGATTTCAAGATTAAGAGTGTTTTGGTTATCCCATGAAGTTCAGCCAACATCATTCAACAGAGAGTGCTGGAGCAAGCCAAATTAATTGGAATTCATTCTGGTAATAAAGCTCTTTGTGGGTACAACCTGGCAAGTGTGACAATCAAGGAGAGATCCTGTTGCCCACGAACATCGAAGGGGTAACAAACCACCTTATTTGAAGTGGTGGACAGTGACATGGGCTACAACATAATTCTCGGTATGCCATGGTTACATGAGATTAATACCGTGCCATCAACATATCACCAACTACTGAAATTCCCGTTCCCAGAGGGAGTCAAGCAGATAAGAGGCTGTCAATTTCCAGCAGTAAAGGGAAGAAACCCAGCAAATAGCAATTACAGGAACCGACGCTTGCTCCCGAGCCGAGTGAAGACGATAAAGGCGAGGAGTCATCAGAATCACATCAGGTACCGAGATACTTCCAAGTACTGGAAGAGACAGATGCGACTAAATCCACGACGGAAAAACTCTAGCAAGTGGTTTTGTTCGAAGAATTCTTCGAGAGGAAGTTTCACTTAGGAACAAAACTTAATCCCGAACTCATGTCAAGATTTATTAATTTCCTTAAAGCTAAAGTTGATTGTTTTGCATGGACGCATTCGGATATGACAGGTATCCTACTAGAGGTGGCCGTGCACAAGCTAAGCCTGGACCCGAGCGTCCCTTCGGTAAGGAAAAAGAAATGCCCAATAGCCTAGGTTAAAAACAAGTTTGTTAAGGAAGAGGTAATTCGACTACTTCCCATCGGTTCAGCCGGGGAGGTAAAGTATCTTGAGTGGTTAGCTAATGTAGTTGTGGTTCCGAAAAATCATAACAAATTTTGAATGTGCGTAGATTAAAAGACTTGAATAAGGCGTGCCCTAAAGACTCGTCCTCATTGCCAAACATTAATCACAGGATTGATGCAACAGCCAGGCACGAGTTAATGAGTTTCCTCGACGCCTCCTTGGGGTACAATCAAATCAAGATGAACCCAGAAGATCAAGAAAAAACTTCATTCGTAATGAATTTTGGCACATATTGTTATAATGTTATTCTCTTTGGGCTTAAAAACGCTAGCCGCAAATCCCGGCTGGCCGGCCACGTCCGACCACCTCCCTAACCCCAAACACTACTTCGCCCACACCCCAACCTCTAGATTACTCCCAAATCCTAAAGCCATCCACCTTGAACAACACTACATCGGCAAACCCTAACCAGAAAATCGAGCCAATCCCCTTCAAGAGAGCAACATTCATACACGGACAGCCTATCGTCAAATATACAGAAGCAGAGGTGACTTGCATGAACATTATCGAGGGCTTACAGTACGCGATCTTGGGTAAATTCTCATATGGTTGGCCAGATATACAGGAATTGAGAAGAATCATCCCAATATAGTGCGGAATTAGAAGCGAGTGCAATATCGGCTTCTTCAAAGACAAACACGTTCTTATCAGATTATCGCTATGGGAGGATTTCATCAAAATTACCTCAAAAAGAACATACTATCTTAAAGCCAAAGATGGGTATAAATATCAGATGAGACAGTTAATTTACGATGCAAAATTCAAACTCAGAGAAGAAATATCAATGGCAATGGCGTGGATATCTTTCCCACACTTGCTTCCCACATACTTTGTAAAGGAATGCCTTTTCTCGCTAGCTTCTGCTGTTGGTAAGCCACTTCATCTTGATTTAGCAACCATAAAAAAGACGAGGCCTAGTTGTGCGAGAGTGAAGGTACTGGTAGATCTCTTAGCAGAACTACCCAAAAAAGTTAGATCGAACATAGAAAATGAGGCAACAGGGGAGGTCAGAACGGAATGGGTTAAAATACAATACGACTACATTCCCAAATACTGTAAAGAATGTAAGTTACAAGGACATGATATGATAGAATGTTGGAAGATGCACCCGGAAATCCTTGATACAGCCATGGTAGTACAATAAAGGGCTACAGAGCAAAAGAAAGCACAGGGCATAGCAGTAGAAACAAAAAATCAACAAAGACAGGAAACAACACCATTAATGATACTGTCAAGTGGCAAAGTTGTAGGCAATGCTGGCCCTCAATGGAAAGGGGTCAAAGACACTCGAATGCAAAGCAGAGCAAACTCCAAACTTTGGAAGCAAAAAACATCAGTTGTTAAAGATACTCAACAGTTTCAAGTAGTAAACAAGTTTGGTGCACTGAACCTTGACAATGCCAGAAATGTGGAGAACCATATGGATGATGATTATGCAACAAACACCCCAGCAGTAACTCTCACAGCCTTGATAGCTACAGGAAATCTAGCACCAGTAGACTCAACAATGAATCCCAACCTAAGCAACCATCTAAGTTCTGAGGCTACCAGCAGTAAAGTTAATCAGTTGAGTTTACCAGATGAATTAGATGAGCAAAAAGGAAGCCAATCATCTTTGATAGCAATAACAGATCAATTATCAGCAGGTCCAGCTTTGGCTGTTACAAAGACATTAAGCTCCCCCAGCAATCCCTCAGAAAGGACTCAAAATCCAACTTTTGCAGACACCCCAGCAGTAGCTCACAAATGAATACTAAAACAGGTAACAAACTGAACCTTGAGGGGTCGTTTGGTACGAACACAAGTAATGCAGAGATTAGTAGTGCAGGGATTAGTAATGCAGGGATTGTAGTGTTGGGATTATTTTTTATCAAGTATTTGGTTCATTGTATTAAAAATTAATTATGCAATGTATAAGTTTGGATTTAGTAATTTTAAGTCTTATCCATGTATAGCTAATCCATGGATTAGTAATCCCTTCCTTTCCATGGTATTAGTTAATCCCTCATATGAGGTATAACTAATCCATGTATTAGGTAGAAGTAAATTGAATTGACCAACCAAACATGGTATTGGACGGATTAAATTTTTATACGGGGATTATTTTGCTTAATACGGCCTACCAAACGGCCCCTGAGGCTATCAGCAGCAAAGGCATACAGCTGATTGTATCAGAAGGAGCAGATGCACAAACAGCAAATCAAACAACCTTGATAGCAATAACAGCTCATTCACCAACAACTTCAGCAAAGACTAATACAAAAACAACAAAAGCAACCAACAGCCAACAGGATAATGCAGCACAAGCAGTAACAGAGAAAGCAACAACTGATGAAGCAACAACAAACACAAGCAGCATGAAAGAAATAACAAGGGAATCCACCTCACAATGGATTCAGAAGAGCTTCTACAACAATGCAGTAAAAACAAACAGCACACAACAAAACTGCACAATAGAAACACACAACATCAGTGCTCGACACTCTTTCAACAATGTAGAGAACACAAACGCCACACTCCAACAATGCTCAACAATAGTGCATAACAACAGGGCACAAAACAAGCCTAAACCTGCAGGAAAGAAGCCTACGGAAACAGAAGCAGAAAGACAGTCTGAACAAATCTCAGGGAAATTATGGGCAGACCAACTGGAGGAAGGCTCAGAAGAAGGTGAAATACCTGAAGGAATGCAAAGTGAAGAAGAAGGTACTGCTGGGACCTTTGAGGAAGAGCTCCAAAATGACAGGCAACTGTCTTTGTTGACAAATGCAAGTAGAGATCAAGAAACTCCCAAATTGAAACAAGAAGAAATCATAACAGCAAAGGAAGGATTAGCTGATCATGATCCAATTACCAGGGAAGGAATAATAAGGGCTCAAATACAAGCAATCATCAGGCCAAAAAATCTATCAATGGCAGCAGCAACCAGAAATGTAGAAAAAGAAAAGGAACTCACTCGCAAAGACATGGATGAAGAAAACACAGCTCAGAATTTCAGCAACATAGCCAAGCAGGGAGATCTCTCTCCCAAAATGATTGAACCTAACCCAATCTTTAAGATGAGTGAATTCTCTAGAGACGAATATCCCAATCTTAGTGAAAACTTTGAAGTCTCTAGAAACATCATTGACAAGATCAATGAAAAACTATCCAAGTTCAGTATCTCAAAAAAGGATACTTCGAAGGACAAGAAAGCCAGTACTATCAGTACCATCAAAGAAGATAACAATAACCTTCAAAGGCTTTCTAACGATCGGTACCACAACCGAAAAAATGACTACAAACGCCCCTCCTTTCCTGATGTTCAGTTTGAGGAAAACATTTTCCTATCTACATCTTCCCACGAAGGAAGAAGCATCACTGAATGGAACATTGACGCTCTTGCAGAGCATCAAATTTATAACAAAATCCATGAAATGGGTGCGGCTATAACCGCTTACAAGATAAGAGGTTCTACAGATAAAGAGGCAGCTATGATGATAGTTGCAGGCTTTACTGGCATGCTGAGACATTGGTGGGATAATTATATCACCGATGATATTAAGCAAGCCATCTACAACGCTACTGCTATTGAAACAGTCATGAAGACTGAAGAAGCTAGCACTAGCACTCAAATCAGTAAAGAAGATGCTTGTGCAACCCTTCTTTATCAAATAGCTAAACACTTCATAGGAGAACCGCAACTCTTCCAAGATAGAAGTCTCCAAATCTTGAACAATCTTTCGTGCCGACCGTTAGAAGATTTTAAGTGGTATAAAGATTCCTTTATAACCAAAGTTATGATTCGACCAGATTGTAACAATGATTTTTGGAAAGAACGTTTCATTAGCGGACTTCCTCCTCTATTTGCAGAAAAGGTACGAACCAAAATACAAGATAGATGTGATGGTAAAATTCCTTATCATCAAATGACTTACGGCGATATAGTAAGCCTTATCAATGTTGTAGGTTTAGAACTTTGCACTGATATTAAGCTAAAGGAACAGCTTAAGAAAAATCGTTCTACATCTAGAAGAGAACTAGGCAGTTTCTGCCAAGATTTTGGCTTCTCTAAAGTTGCAGCTCCCTCTTCTGTCCTTCATAAAAGACATAAGAAGTCTAGCTCTTTCAGAAAAGTTCATCGTAGCAAATCTCGTAGGAAAACCTATGAAAAACCTCCTCCTCCTAAGAAGAATTCTTATCGTCGTAAATATCGCAAATCCAAAGACTCCAAACCTGAAGTCTGCTGGGATTGTGGAAAACCAGGTCATAGAGCCAGTGAATGCAAATCCAGCAAAAAGAAAAAGAAAATCAATATTCTGGAAATCAGCGATGAAGCTAAAGAAAAGCTTTACTCTCTTCTAGAAGAAGAAACTTCTGAGTATTCCTCTGATTCTGAAGACTTTAGCGACGATGAAGAAATTAATGTCGCATATGAGTCTGACTCTAGTCAATCAGGGCAAGAATGTGATTGTACAGAAACATTCTGTAACTGTGATAACACCTCTCAAAAGATTAGAGTCTTAACAAACGACTCTAAAGAAACGCTTTTTGATATCATTCAACATATCAATGACGAAGAATCTAGGAATAAATATCTCCTAGAACTCAAAAAACTTCTTCTCCATTATCAAGAAGAAAAACCCAAATCAAAGGTTATTGAACCTTTTTCTATGAAATAAATCATGTCCAGATTTGAAAAGACTCCCGAACCATCAATTGGTGATCTCAACCATGAAATCTCTACACTCAAAAAAGAGATAAAAGAGATCAAAACCAGACTTCATAAAATTGAAGTCGATAATCTAACAGAACAGATTTTTCAAAAAATCGACAAAGAAAAATCTGAAGATTTTAATCTCCCAAAAGAAGATGACCTCATTAATGAAGAACACCTTCTACCTGCCCATGACCAAGCTTCTACTTCAGAGGCA
Source organism: Nicotiana obtusifolia (assembly GCA_002018475.1). Classification (NCBI taxonomy): domain Eukaryota; kingdom Viridiplantae; phylum Streptophyta; class Magnoliopsida; order Solanales; family Solanaceae; genus Nicotiana; species Nicotiana obtusifolia. The sequence goes on along the minus strand of MCJB01001211.1, from coordinate 13,024 downwards.
CCAAATCAAGAGCATGGTCAAACACCCGGTCTCTCAATCATCACTTCTGTTAGACCTCAGAGTCATCATATTCTGGTTAAAATTGTTATCAACAAAAATCTCGTTTTAAACAAAATTGCTTTATTAGATAGTGGCGCAGATCGTAACTGCATTAGGAAAGGATTAGTCCCTACTAAATTTTTGGAAAAAACCACCAAAAAATTATACTCCGCTACAGGAGAACCTTTGAAAATCAATTACAATCTTTCAAAAGCTCATGTCTGCAATAACGGAATCTGCTTCACAAATGAATTCGTCATCACAGAAGACATCGATGAGGATGTCATCTTGGGAATTCCTTTTATCACCCAAATAAAACCTTTTGTTACCGGGTTAGAAGGAATTACCACTACAGTTCTAGGCAAAGAACTAAGCTTCCCTTTTATCAAAACTTTTTCTCAAGAAGAAAGTAATTTAATTATTGAAAAAACTATTTTTAAAATAAATAGACTTTCTCAGCATATAACCTTTTTAAAAAAAGAAGTTAAAATCAAAAAAATTGAGCAGATTTTAAAAACCCCGGAAATGGTTACTAAAATAGCCGATCTCCAAACTCAATTTGAGCAAGAAATCTGCTCAGATTTTCCCAATGCCTTTTGGCAGAGAAAAAGGCATATCATTGAACTTCCATCCATAGAAGGATTCAATGAAAAAAGCATCTCCACAAAGGCAAGGCCAATTCAGATGAACCATTCTTTAATGGAAACTTGTAAAAAGGAAATTACAAGTCTCCTAGAAAATGGAATCATTCGCCCCTCTAAATCGCCTTGGAGTTGTTCAGCATTTTATGTTAACAACAGTGCTGAACAAGAGAGAGGAGCCCCCAGGCTTGTTATTAATTACAAGCCACTAAACACAGCCTTGAAATGGATTAGGTACCCGATACCTAACAAAAGAGGTCTTCTCAAGCGAACTTACAAAGCTAATCTGTATAGTAAGTTCGACATGAAATCTGGATTTTGGCAAATTCAAATAGCCGAAAAAGACAGATACAAAATTGCATTCAATGTGCCATTTGGCCAGTATGAATGGAATGTCATGCCATTCGGGCTTAAGAATGCCCCTTCTGAGTTCCAAAACATCATGAACTCAATCTTTAACAATTATAGTTACATGTCTATTGTTTATATAGATGATGTATTAATATTTTCTGAGGATATAGATTCCCATTTTAAACACCTCAACACTTTCTTTAAGATTGTTAAAACCAACGGCCTAGTAGTTAGCGCTAAGAAGATTAAGCTTTTTCAAACTGCTATCAGATTCTTAGGTCATGACCTCAACCAAGGTACTTACAAACCTATCTGCAGAGCCATAGAGTTCGCATCTAAATTCCCCAATGAAATCACTGACAAAACCCAGCTTCAAAGATTTTTAGGAAGTCTGAATTATGTTGCTGATTTTATTCCACACATTAGACAGGTCTGCGAACCATTATACAAAAGACTTAAGAAAAATCCTACACCTTGGAAAGACGAGCAAACCAATGCTATAGTAAAAATCAAAAGTTTGGTCCAAAACCTACCATGCTTAGGAATACCTAATCCAAAAGCCTTTATGATAGTTGAAACCGATGCATCAGATATTGGTTATGGCGGTATCCTAAAACAAAAAGAGACCTCTGAGTCTCAAGAACAATTGGTTCGATTCACATCAGGAATCTGGAATTCCGCTCAAAAGAATTACAGCACTGTTAAAAAAGAAATTCTTTCTATAGTGATATGTATCACAAAATTTCAAGACGATTTAGTCAACAAACAATTTTTGCTTAGAGTAGACTGTAAATCTGCTAAAGATATTTTACAAAAGGATGTTAAAAATCTTGTTTCAAAACAAATCTTTGCTAGATGGCAAGCTTTACTATCCAGCTTTGAATTTGAAATTGATTTTATTAAAAGAGAAAATAATTATCTTCCTGATTTCCTAACTAGAGAATTCTTGCAGGGAAACAATGAGGCCTTTAAGGCCTAACTCTTCCCTCACGGGAAATAAAAAGGAAACAGCCCAAAGAATGGCTAGACCATTCGATTTATCCCAGTTCGTTCCCCAAAGGCCAGAAAACCACAACAAATATACAGTCTTAGCAGATTATCCAAAGCTACCACCTCCCATTCCAAAAATGGTCCAAAAACCTTTTGAACAAGGAAGCTCCTCTGCAACGACAAAGGAAAGCTATGCTATGAAGACACCAGAGTCTTTTGCACAGGCAGTAGTACCAACTACTGCACCAATCAAATCACAGGAAATTAACTCCTCTCTCAAAGAGGAAAAGTTTGATTTTATTATTTCGCAGGTGTTACCACTGATGGCACTAGATAAAAATTATGAAGGTTTCAAGATCGAAAATCTTATTAAGCCTTGCTACACAGACGGCAATTATGTGGATACAGAAAATCCACTCAAGACAAGAAGATACTATGAGGCCATACTCGTAGACACAGATTCAATTGAAGTGGAACACACTCCAAGTCAACGTGATCCCCGCTACATCAGCTACTCAAGGATCACAATCAAAAAGATTTTAACACCATTCGAGTGGTTTGCAGATCACTTACACACTCCGATTGCGTTATCTATGCAATATAGGCCACAGACCTATAATTGGCATGATTACAGACATGCGTGGTTCAACGTTCTTTATCTCAGACCAGAACATACATGGTTTGTAAAATACAGTTCAGAGATTGTAAAATCAACTATTCCCCGATGGTTCTACGAATGGTGGAGCTTATTTGGAGGAAACAGGCAGATTCTACCCCAGCAATTTCTCAGTCGGTTTGACGAATTTAAAACCAAAGAAGAAATCACCACTCTCCCAGAACACATTAAAATGTGTAAGTATTTATTAAAAGAAGGATATCTTTTATCATATCATGGAAATTTTCAAAATTTGACCATGAAAGGATTAAGTATCTCTCCAAAGAGATATTAATTAAAGGATGGACTCCTAAGTTACCCAGCAAAGTCATAAAGACTACATCAACGACCAGTCCAACGGCTCCCAGTTCATCGCCTTCAAAAGCTAAGTTAAAAGAAAAGCTCAAGAAAGCTCTCCAAGACATGGAAAACGACGAAGATCCAGATGAAAAAGCTATCATGCAGCTCATTGAAGAATCTTCATCTGAAGAAAGCAACAATGGCGATATGTGTAATCCCAGAGGGTTAACACAAGCCTACCAAGATGCCTATTATGAATAGGAAACTGACCCTTGGAAAAAGTAGAGGTCCAAAGGACTGGAATTACTTTTCCCAAAGGGCAATTCACTATTCCTAAAAAGGTATCTAGTACAGGCTGTCCTAATCAGTCCAGCAGTGGTCCCCTTCTTTTAACTTTATTCAAAGCAAGAAGGACGGTCCCCTTTCAACAGTGTCCCCTTCAATAATAGAAGTAGGTCCCTTCAAAAGTGTCGGCAATATCTTAGCCCTCCATTTGTAAGCCTTAGATTAAAGGCTCTTTATTATTCAGTCTATTAATAGACTCCCCTTCCCACTTGTAAGAGGCATCGAAAATTTTCCACAATTTTCAGACCTCTCTCCCTTGTCATCTTTTATGCTTCCGCCTCTGTAATCCATGTATTCTCAATAAAATATGTGAGTTTTTATAATTTTGCTTATTTTATTAATTTATAATTCTTAAGATCCTTTTTATGCCGTAAAAAGGACTCAAAATCCAACTTTCTGTAGACACCCCAGCAGTAGCTCACAAATGAATACCAAAACAGGTAACAAACTGAACCTTGAGGCTATCAGCAGCAAAGGCAATCAGCTGATTGTATCAGAAGGAGCAGATGCAAAAACAGCAAATCAAACAGCCTTGATAGCAATAACAGCTCATTCACCAATGAAGACTAATACATAAACAACAGAAGCAACCAGCAGCCAGCAGGATAATTTAGCACAAGCAGTAACAGAGAAAGCAACAACTGATGAAGCAACAACAAACACAAGCAGCATGAAAGAAATGACAAGGGAATCCACCTCACAGTGGATTCAGAAGAGCTTCTACAACAATGCAGTAAATACATACAGCACACAACAACACTGCACAATAGAAACACACAACATCAGTGCTCGACACTCTTTCAACAATGTAGAGAACACAAACGCCACACTCCAACAATGCTCAACAATAGTGCATAACAACAGGGCACAAAACAAGCCTAAACTTGCAGGAAAGAAGCCTACGGAAACAGAAGCAGAAAGACAGTCTGAACAAATCTCAGGGAAATTATGGGCAGAACAACTGGAGGAAGGCTCAGAAGAAGGTACTGCTGGGACCTTAGAGGAAGAGCTCCAAAATGACAGGCAACTGTCTTTGTTGACAAATGCAAGCAGAGATCAAGAAACTCCCAAATTGAAACAAGAAGCAATCATAACAGCAACGGAAGGATTAGCTGATCATGATCCAATTACGAGGAAAGGAATAATAAGGGCTCAAATACAAGCAATCATTAGGCCAAAAAATCTGTCAATGGCAGCAGCAGCCAGAAATGTAGAAAAAGAAAAGGAATTCACTGGCAAAGACATGGATGAAGAAAACACTGCTCAGAATTTCAGCAACATAGCCAAGCAGGGAGATCTCTCACCAAACCAAATCAATAAAATGAAATCAATTATGAATCCTCAGAAGAAGCAAAGCAAGGATAACAGTAGCTCTTCAAAAATAAAGTCTCAACCAAGAATAGCACTAACATATCCTAACAGAACACAATGAATGCTATCATCTGGAATATCAGATTAGTCAACACAATGCAAGCTTTCGAAAGACTGATCACACTTCATAATAAACATCATTTTGAATTCATTGGCATCATGGAGCCAATGCAGCAACTCAGGAAAATGGAACAATATGGAAGAAGAATTGGTTTGCCACAGGCTATTGCAAATGTCTGCAATAAAATATGGGCATTCATTGATAATGCATATGGAATCACAATACTGTTAGACACAATATAGAAATTTACCTTGAAGCTCCTCTACGTAGAAACAAAAATGGAATTCATCCTCACACTTGTCTAGGCCAAATGCACCTCTACAGAAAGAATAGAGCTGAAGCCAATCAGCTTTGATAGCAATAACAGATTAATTATCAGCAGGTCCAGCATTGGCTATTACAAAGACATTAAGCTCCCCCAACTATCCCTCAGAAAGGACTCAAAATCCAACTTTCTGCAGACACCCCAGCAGTAGCTCACAAATGAATACCAAAACAGGTAACAAACTGAACCTTGAGGCTATCAGCAGCAAAGGCAATCAGCTGATTGTATCAGAATGAGCAGATGCACAAACAGCAAATCAAACAGCCTTGATAGCAATAACAACTCATTCACCAACAACTTCAGCAAAGACTAATACAAAAACAACAGAAGCAGAAAGACAGTCTGAACAAATCTCAGGGAAATTATGGGCAGACCAACTGGAGGAAGGCTCAGAAGAAGGTGAAATACCTGAAGGAATGCAAAGTGAAGAAGAAGGTACTGCTGGGACCTTTGAGGAAGAGCTCCAAAATGACAGGCAACTGTCTTTGTTGACAAATGCAAGCAGAGATCAAGAAACTCCCAAATTGAAACAAGAAGCAATCATAACAGCAACGGAAGGATTAACTGATCATGATCCAATTACCAGGAAAGGAATAATAAGGGCTTAAATACAAGCAATCATCAGGCCAAAAAATCTATCAATGGCAGCAGCAGCCAGAAATGTAGAAAAAGAAAAGGAACTCACTGGCAAAGACATGGATGAAGAAAACACTGCTCAGAATTTCAGCAACATAGCCAAGCAGGGAGATCTCTCACCAAACCAAATCGATAAAATGAAATCAATTATGAATCCTCAGAAGAAGCAAAGCAAGGAGAACAGTAGCTCTTCAAAAATAAAGTCTCAACCAAGAATAGCACTAACATATCCTAACCGAACACAATGAATGCTATCATCTGGAATATCAGATTAGTCAACACAATGCAAGTCTTCGAAAGACTGATCACACTTCATAATAAACATCATTTTGAATTCATTGGCATCATGGAGCCAATGCAGCAACTCAGGAAAATGGAACAATATAGAAGAAGAATTGGTTTGCCACAGGCTATTGCAAATGTTTGCAATAAAATATGAGCATTCATTGATAATGCATATGGAATCACAATACTGTCAGACACAATACAGCAACTTACCTTGAAGCTCCTCTACGTAGAAACAAAAATGGAATTCATCCTCACACTTGTCTAGGCCAAATGCACCTCTACGGAAAGAATAGAGCTGAAGCCAATCAGCTTTGATAGCAATAACAGATTAATTATCAGC
>MCJB01001210.1:0-12113 GCA_002018475.1 Nicotiana obtusifolia | reverse complement strand
CAGTAGTGACTTTATATGACAATAAATTATTAGAAGCAGTAATATAACATGTAAACCGTATTCCCATGATATTCATAAATCAAATAATTGCAGTTACAGTTAGGTTTTTGTATATGAATAACATTCAATCAAACTGTTGAGTCTGTGCAAAGTGGCGTGTTTATTGCAAATTTGATATACGGCTACTCATGCAATTTATGGGCTTGCATTGGACAATTGTTGTTGATTTCACCTTTATCATAAACTAAAGAAATGATCGCCAGTCACATTTAAGTAATGACAACAATTAGTGATTAAAAGAATGTTAAAGTTAGTAGAGGTGTGCCACGCGATTTAAATAGGTAGTCATCAATGGCCCTCTTAATTAAACTAACTACAGGATTATAATGCAAGCCTTCATTATTCACTTAATTTCGGTTATTAATTGAGTACATTGTCATTATGGGTATGGTTTCCGTGACATGATGACAATTTTAACCTCGGGGGTACCTTTTAGGTGACTCGAGTTTAATAGTTTCATATAATAAATAAGTTGAGGCGTGCCATACCAAAATAAATATACAAACATATGGCCCTCATTAATTAAACATTTAGAAAACTGAGGCGTGCCATTTACCAAATTCCATGGCCCTCGACAAACCAAAACGCGTAACTTGCTTTAGGCGCGTTAGTGTATTAATTGAATTTCTTAAAGTTCAGGTGCACATTTATGTGACCCAAATCCAAAATCCCAATATTTAATTAAAAGGTGTTACAAATTACGGGTGCATTTATATGACGTGATTCGTGATATATTTTGATTAACATTGCAATTTTCCAATAATTTTAAAAGCAAAAAAGCGGAATAAAGTAAAATGCACTATAGGCTAATAACAGGTATTAAAATCAGATAATAAAGCCGATTATGGCAATTAAGCGATCGTGCTAGAACCACGGAATCCGAGGGTGCCTAACACCTTCCCTCGGGTTAACAGAATTCCTTACTTAGAATTTCTGGTTCGCAGACTTCAAAAGAAAGTCGAAATCTTCCTCGATTTGGGATAAAATAAAACCGGTGACTTGGGACACCGATCTAATATTCCAAGTGGCGACTCTGAACAATAAATAATCTCATTTCGAATAATGTCACTTTAATTGGAAAAACTCCTTTTTATACATTTTCCTTCCCGGGGAGTGTACGAAAAGAGGTGTGACAGCTCTGGCGACTCTGCTGGGGATCGAACCCAGAATCTCTAGTTCAGGGTTCAAGAATTCGAGCTTAGAATGATTGTTATTTTTCAGCTTTTATTTGATTTTATTACCTGTTGAACCTAATGTGCTAAATGCCGCTTTTTACTGCTTTGATATTATTTGAACTGTTTATAAACTGTTCCGAACCCTTCTCTTCTCATCTTCGGGACGTGCACGCTGGCCGTGACGTCCCATTCTGTTAGTGTCTTACCCTAAAATAAGAAAGAGGCCGGACAAGTTACAAAGCTGGGTGGCCTTTTGGTGCCCTGTACGTAGCCCCCTCCTCGGCTCGAGTTGTCCGCTCGGGTACACAGTCTAGGACAAATACCAAGGTTTTGACTTAGAATAACATGACCTCATACCAGATCCCAAGTAGGAACGTTATTTGTGCATCATGTGCATTTGACCTAGGGGACTCAACACAGGGGTTGGGTCCGTCTAGGACAGGTAACCTTGAATCTAAAGACCATCCTGATGCATTAATTTACGTGCTACCTGTGTAATTCTTCATCTCGGTTTTGCATGTCGACCGGTAGAATAAAACTGATAAAATGAAAATGAAAGGCGAGGTATATAAAACAAAAATCGAGAGTTGTATATTTTCAAAACTGGGGTCTAAAATAAGGCAAAATGCTGCCGAATTTTTTTTAAAGATAAATTTTTTAGGAACCAAAATATCTTTTTCCCTTGACTTCTAAAAATTGTAAAAAATAATTTCTTTAAAAATAAATAAATATATATATATATATATATATATATATATATATATACACGCATAAAAATTCAAAAAAACAAAAATATTTTTCTCGCGTCAAGCATTTTTCTATTAAAACAAAATTCAAAGTGCTTAGGTTGTCGTGTTTGCATAAATAGTCGAATGCCTCCAAAGGGCGCCGGAAGGCTATTTCACAAAAACGACCACCTATTGTTAAATTTCTTGGCTATTTAGCAAACACAGCCCTATAATCTTCTCATTCGAAGTGCTGGAGGGCCGTATTTTCAACAATAGCCGCTTAATTGAGTGTAAATAAATAAATAAATTTCCTCTTACTGATTTTTTTTTATTCTAAATGTGCAGAACGAGCACGAATTTTTAAAAAAAAAAACAGAGAAGAAAAATGGAAATGGTAAACAAGATCCCACTGGAGCTGCGTATGTGGTGGAATGACTTAAACAAGTCGGGACAAGACACAGTAAGACGTCACCTGGGCGGCCTGCCAGATCTGTTAATGTTTAGGCCTAGGGGAGACATTGTGAGAGCCCTAATCTCTTTTTGGGACCCGGCCCACAATGTCTTCCACTTCTCGGACTTTGAACTGACACCGACTTTGGAAGAGATAACCGGGTACATTGGGACGAACCAAACCCCACTTAGACATGGATACTTGATCGCCCCGAGAGCGGTTACTCCCCACAAATTTTTGGACATAATGAAAATAAGCCGGGGGGTCTAAAACCCGGACTTGGCAAATGGCTATGCTACCCTACAGTTTATTTACCGACGCTATGGTCATGTAGGGGGTTTTAACGACCCAGATAGCAAGACTTGTAGCCGAGGAAACTGTGCTAAGTGGGAGGAACACAGGTGCTTTGCCTTTATGGTGGCATTTCTGGGTCTTATAGTATTCCCCAGAAAGGATGGGCATATCGATACCCGGATAGTTGGGGTGGTTAATACACTGATCACTCAGGCAAAAAGTGTCCTCGCCCCATGATCATTTCTGATATCTTCCGAGCCCTCGCAGCTTGTAAGGCGGGAGAAAAAATTTTCGAAGGATGCAGCCTGCTACTGCAAATGTGGATGATCGAACACTTATGCCAGCGGCCAGAATATATAAGGTATACGTCGGCAGAAAAAAGCTACATACCTGAGTTTAAGGCAAGAGTTGGACATATTAGCATGCCTGAAGGGGTCAATGAATGGACAGCCCGACTCCGTGCTGTCACGGCAGAACAAGTAGAATGGACTCTCAGCTGTACCATAGTCGAGTAAGTTCTTTACATGTCCGCTGCTGAACAATACTTTCTTCTAATGGGTCTCCAAAGCATCCAGCCATACGTGCGATGCCGGGTTCTAAGACAAATGGGAAGATGTCAGACAGTGCCGAAGGACGAGGATTTCAGTCACCACACAGTAGAAATTTGCGCCAATGGGCAATTCCCAGAAAATGTGGTTAGAAAAATTTGGAGTGAATGTCAGTACTTGCCTACAAACACCCGTGTCCGAAACCTGTCTCGTGGCGAAGTCGTCCCTGGGTATATTATGTGGTATAAAAAGGAATCCGAGCCTGAACGATCAACCAAAAGGCCCCATCTCCAAGCATTTGCTGAAGAGTCCCAAGCACAATGGGACTAGTTAGCTAAGGAAAATGAGTATCGGGCTACCATAAGTAGGCTAGAAAAACAAGTCCGAGATGTCCAATTTGAAAGAGAGGTCCAAGCTGCAGCAGATGAGGGGGATAAGAAAGAATTAGCCCAGGAAAATGAAGCCCTCAAAAGCCAAATACAACAGATGAAAATAGCCGCCAGAAATCAAGAAAGAAGCCCTGCAGATGCAAAGCTTATCAATGGTTTAAGGAAAAAGATATTGGAGTGTCAGGACAGTCTGGAAAGGTCCGAGGCAGAACAGGAAAAGCTAAGAAAGCGGTTGGCGAAAAATGCTGAAGGACGGACACAGTTCGTCCGACAAATAAAAAAGAAATATGAGGGAACGATCGCCGAGTTGAAAAGAAAAGTGATCGGTCTGGAAAATGAGGCTGAAAAGCGAACTCGAGACTTTAAGGCAGACCGGGAACATTGCTACGATCTAATGGCACAAATGGAACAGGACCTGCGACAAGTACAGAATCAGAGCCGTCATGACCTCCAAGTACTGAAGGCCCGGGACCAGCAAATAGGGCGGTTACTACAGGAGAAGGGAATCATTAGAGAGAGGGTGAGAGCAATTGCTGAGTATGTGGTTGCAAAATGCCGGGATTGCGAAGACATGACTCAGGCTACATTCCTTGCCGCGGTGATGAAATATGTTCGCCACATAATGAATGACCTGGAGCAGCTCCAAGGAGATCTTGCACAAAGGCCTGTGGCAAGACCGAATGATGTCCCACAGGCCCAGGAATTTGAATCTTTATTGTATTCTTGAAAATTTTGTAAATTGTATTTTCTGTTTCTTTCTCATTTTGAGAGTTGTATCGAGTCTGTTGCAGTCCATTTTCAAGAGTTCGAGTCTGTAATAGAAGTGCTTTACTTAATGAAATTGGAAGCTTACCGCCTTTATCTATTTATTTTTCTTATGCCCATTCAGAGTTATGTAACATCGGAAAAAAAAAGAGAAAAAGAGAAAATGAATGAAATAAAAAATAAAGTGGAAAGAAAGGTCAAAACTACAAGATGCAAGAAAAAATGCACAAGTAAAAGCCAGAATGAAACATGCAACCGTTATGAATCATATAGAAACACATTTAACTGCCTAGGTGCATCACACCCAACATGTGATTACCTATCTGTTACTTGTTTCAACCTAATCGGTTGCTGTTGAGTTATAGGTTTTTGGTGATTGGTTTGGTGGTGATCTGGCGCATCATCCGTATTTCACAAGATCAAAGGGAAGCGTTGAAATGACGTCAGAAATGACCTTGCCCACAATTCCTCTCTCGGAGGAAAATCCAATGGCTAGCATAATGATTCCAGAATCGGCAGCTGCCGAGGAAAACAGATTGCTGCGTCTCCGCATGATGGAAATGTGGGACGCGGGGACAAACGGGAAAGAGCCACCAAGCGCCATTCCTGGATTTCCGGAGCTCTTTCCTAGAGCTGGTGGGGCCACTAATATCCCCATAAGTTATCCAATGGGATACCCCACTATTACCGCCAACTTTATGGGCACTCCATTAGAAGAACACCCTCACACTTCAAATGTGGGCTCGGCATCGAACATATTCACCGCGCCACCCTGTGCTGCCACAACACAGCCCGCATTACCTCGACCTAGCTTCAATCCGTCACCATTCGCATATCAGGCACATCCATCACCGGTTGAATTAACTCAGTTTCCTACAGTGGTTTACACCCAAGTGCCCAAATATGAGTTTGCCCTGGGGCAAGAGATGAACACCAGGACTCCCGAGCAAGAAGAAATGGCGAGAAAAATGAGGAGTCTCGAACAAAGCTTGAAAAACATGCAGGGTCTGAGTGGACAAAGAAGCGTTTCATACGCAGACCTGTGTATGTTCCCTAATGTGCATCTGCCAGTGGGTTTCAAAACCCCCAAGTTTGAAAAATATGATGGGCATGGGGATCCTATCGCTCATCTCAACAGATTTTGCTATCAGTTATGAGGAGCGGGCGGAAAAGAAGAGCTTCTCATGGCTTATTTTGGGGAAAGCTTAGTCGGTATCGCTTCCGAGTGGTACATAGATCAGGAAATATCCCGTTGGCATACTTGGGATGATTTGGCAAGAGATTTCGTCCGGCAATTCCAGTATAATATTGATATTTCCCCGGATCGAAATTCTTTAACAAACTTAAAAAAGAAAGCCACCGAAAGTTTCAGGGAGTATGCAATCAAATGGCGCGAGCAAGCGTCAAGGGTAAAGCCTCCGATGGATGAGGCTGAGATGGTGATGGTTTTCTTACAGGCACAGGAAGCCGATTACTATCAAAACATGATGTTAGCAATGGGGAAGCCATTTGCTGAAGCCATAAAAATTGGCGAGATGGTGGAAAACGGACTGAAAACCGGACGGATCCTCAGCCAATATGCAATCAGAGCCACCTCCCAAGCCATTCAAGGTGGGTCTGGAGGTTTAGCCAGCAGGAAGAAAAAAGAGGAATCATCGATGGCTGTCTCGGGTATGAGAAGACCTCAGCCACCTAGGCTGTTTTTCTCTGAGAGGGCTTCAGAACACTATTATCCTCACCAAGATATAACTTATGCCCATCCACCGTATGCGGTAATGAATGCTCAACCACACGGCAGACCCCATCAACAATTCACCCAAAATAGAGCGCCACCTCCCAGAAATCAAGCTCAATATCAAACCCACTATAATCCTCGCCTCCCACAAAACAATCCCCGCACCCGAGAACCTTCCAGAAAAACGTTTACACCCATTGGGGAATCCTATTCAAGCCTTTTCCCAAAGCTGGTCCAGTTGGGTTTACTTCAGCCTGTTCCCCAAAATAGACAAAATCCGGAGTCAACTTCCTATCAAAGGGGTACCCGATGTGCCTATCATTCTGGGGCTGAAGGGCATGACACAGAAAGTTGCTGGACGTTAAAAGAGCGGTAGAAGATTTGATTGAACAGAAGAAAATAGTGCTAAGGGACGAGGACGTTCCCAATGTGACAAACAATCCACTGCCAGCTCACAACAATGGGCCAATCATTGGGATGATCTGTGAGGACAAAGAATTCAACCCTGACCTGAAGGCTATCATTGCCATAGCCCACAAAGAGGAAAAGCCAAAAGCTATTTCAAGAAAGGATAACACTGAAAAGAGAGACCAGAACATTCCTTTAAAGACGGAGGAGAAGTCCGGAGTTGAGAACGAGTCATCCAAAAATGTTGTTCTCTACCTTCCTCGGGGACAAAGGAAAGAGCAGAAACCATTAGGCCCTCCTAAGAGGTTTCATATAAACAAGCAGGTGACTCAGATGTATGTACCTAAAGGAGCCTATGTGGTTCGGGGACCGGTATGTCCATTTAGGCTGAACGAGCCTGTGGTCATCGGTCGCGCGCCACAGAAGCCCATGACGGACCCTAAGGCCGTACCTTGGAATTATGATATCACATCGGTCACATACAAAGGCAAGGAAATCTTAAATGAAAACCAGGAGGACAAAATGGTTGAGAGATACCTTGATGTCAAGGAAATAAACAACATTGCTAAGAGACGCTTCCCGCCTAAAAAACCAGTGAGTCCTGAAGAGGCGGAAGCATTTTTTCAGAAAATGAGAACGGCAGATTACGAAACAATTGATCAGCTCAGACAATCCCCGGATCAGGTCTCTTTGTTATCGCTTTTGATGAGTTCGGACGAACATCAGAGGGTTTTTCTCAAAACCCTCAATGAAGCCTACGTCCCCGCTGGGACAACAACAGAACAATTACAAAGAATGGCTGAGAAGTTCTTCCTAAACCGCCAAGTTTCCTTTGGAAGCAATGATTTGCCTTCGGAGGGAGCTACTCACAACAGAGCCCTTCACTTAACTGTCAAACGCGAAGGGTATTATGTGAAGAGGGTGATGATAGATGGAGGTTCCGGGGTAGATATTTGCCCCCTTTCAACTCTACAACGCATGGAGATATGCACCAAGAAGATTAGACACAATGATGTATGTGTGCGTGCATTTGATGGCATGAAAAGAGATACTATCGGGGAGATTGACCTCACTCTGACAATTGGGCCAGTCGATTTCGAGGTAACCTTCCAAGTTATAGATATGGATACATCTTATAACTTTCTCTTGGGACGTCCATGGATCCATGCGGTCGGGGCAGTTCCTTCCACTCTTCACCAAATGGTCAAGTTTGAACACGAGGACCAAGAAATCGTGATCTATGGGGAAGACGAACAATCAATCTATCGTGATCCTTCGGTCCTGTGTCTCGAAGCAAAAGAGGGAAGTGAACACATCGTTTACCAAGCTTTCGAAGTTGTGGTTGCGGATCGATATGAAGAGGGAAGCCCCTACCCACAGCCTTTTCTATCAAACGCATCGATGATGGTAGCTAAGATAATGATTAGGCACGGCTACCAACCAGGCAAAGGGCTCGGCAAGTCATTGCAAGGAACACCGCGACCCATCGCCTTGACTACGAGCAAGGGATTTTTCGGACTCGGTTTCCAGCCCACACCAGCTAATTTCAAGTGGGCGAAAAAGCGAAAAAATGATGGTTGGGTGTTGGCCAAGCCGATATTGCCTCTGCATAAATCTTTCGTCAAACCCAAATATGTTGACGAAGAGGAAGAGGAAGCCTTTACAGCAGAAGAGATCGAAGAAATTTGTGGGGCAATGAAACAGATGCTGTACGAAACCCACATGGTCCAAGAAGGGGAAGGCTCGAGCACCGCTGAGGTGTTGTACATGGGACCCAATGCCAAACTGCAAAATTGGAAGGCTACGCCCTTCCCGACCAGGCGGGAGTCCTGGTAGATCTGTCTTGACATTTTTTCTGGCATCACGAGTTATTTCAGGGTGTAACTCGGATGTTTTCTTTTGTTTCTTGTTTTTTTTTTTTTTAAAAAAAAAATTCCAAATGTAACCCTTTTATCTTCAAAATTCAATGAAATGAAAATTCATATCTCGTCAATCATGTTTTTCTGATTATGTTGTTTCACTTTCTCCTTTTTCAGTTCTAATAATGCGGCTTTAAGAAACATGACATGCTTGCGGACTTCATGCCCAGATCCAAACACGCTGTCTAATTGTGATGTAATGAACCAAGAATTGGAATATAATGAAGAAGAGGCTTTTAATGAAATTAATCGAGAATTGGAACAATTCGAGAATAAGCCTAAGCCCAATCTAAATGATACCGAGCCGGTTAATTTGGGAAGTGTCGAAGAAGCCCGGGAAACTAAGATAAGCATTCACACGGATGAAAATACTCGAGATGCATTAATCCAACTCCTGTTTAATTCAAAGATGTGTTTGCTTGGTCATATGATGACATGCCAGGGCTCAGTGTCGACATGGTAGTCCATAAATTGCCTACATACCCTGATTGCCCCCCTGTTCAGCAAAAACAGAGAAAATTCAAAGCTGATATCAGTGATAAGATCAAAGAGGAGATCACAAAACAGCTGAAAGCAGGAGTAATCCGGGTAGTCTAGTACACCACGTGGCTGGCCAATGTAGTCCCAGTACCAAAGAAAGATGGGAAAACCCGAGTCTGTGTGGACTACAGAGATCTGAACAAAGCAAGCCCCAAAGATAATTTCCCTTTGCCAAACATCCATATTCTGGTCGATAACTGTGCCAAGCATGAAATACAATCTTTTGTGGATTGCTATGCGGGATATTATCAGGTGTTGATGGACACAGAAGATGCCGAAAAGACAGCGTTCACCACACCTTGGGGAACATACTGTTATAGGGTCATGCCATTTGGATTGAAAAACGCCGGGGCAACATACATGAGGGCCATGACTGCCATTTTCCATGATATGATGCATCAGGAAATAGAAGTATATGTGGATGATGTGATCATCAAGTCCAAAACCAAGGATGATCATGTCCGGGATCTAAGGAAGTTCTTTGAGAGGCTGCGAAGATATGATTTGAAGCTAAATCCAGCCAAGTGTGCATTTGGAGTCCCATCTGGCAAGCTCCTGGGTTTCATTGTCAGTCGAAGGGGCATTGAGCTAGATCCGACCAAGATAAAATCTATTCGGGATCTACCCCCTCCCAAAACCAGAAGGATGTCATGAGTCTATTGGGAAGATTGAATTACATCAGCCGGTTCATCGCTCAACTGACTTCTACATGTGAGCCCATATTCCGGTTGTTGAAAAAGGATGCAGCTGTCAAATGGACGGATGAATGCCAAGAAGCTTTTGACAAGATCAAAGCATATTTGTCAAATCCGCCCGTGTTAGTCCCACCTGAACCAGGGAGACCTCTGTTCTTGTACCTGACGGTCGTAGAGAATTCTTTTGGGTGCGTCTTGGGGCAACACGACGTGACTGGAAAGAAAGAACAAGCTATTTACTACTTGAGTAAGAAGTTCACCAGTTACGAAGCCAAGTACACTTTGTTGGAAAGAACTTGTTGTGCTTTAACTTGGGTTGCTCAGAAATTAAGGCATTATCTGCAAGCATACACCACTTACCTGATAACCAGGTTAGATCCCTTAAAGTACATATTTCAGAAGCCGATGCCCACGGGGAGGTTGGCAAAGTGGCAGATCCTGCTCACAGAATTCGACATCGTCTATGTCACTCGCACAGCGATGAAAGCCCAGGCATTAGCCGACCATTTGGCCGAAAATCCTGTTGATGAAGAATATCAACCTTTGAATACTTACTTCCTGGACGAGGAAGTAAATTCAATTGAGATAATATCTGAAGACACCAATACTTGGAAGATGTTCTTCGATGGAGCAGTGAATGCAAAAGGTGTTAGGATTGGGGCGATTTTGATTTCGCCTGATGGTCAACATTATCCGGCTACGGCCAGGCTTCGATTTTTCTGCACAAACAACACAGCTGAATATGAAGCTTGTATTATGGGTATGAACATGGCAATCGCCCAGGACGTTGAACATCTGTTGATCATGGGAGATTCGGATTTGATTATCCGGCAAGCTCAAGGAGAATGGGAAACCCGAGACATCAAGCTTATCCCATATAAACAACACGTGGAAGACTTGAGCAAACGATTCGAATCAATAGAGTTCAGGTATGTCCCACGTTGCCATAATGAATTGGCTGATGCATTGGCCACTTTGGCGTCAATGTTGCCATATCCAGGCAACGCCCTCATTGATCCTCTGGAAATTCAGATCCGCGAAAGGCATGGTTATTGTAACGCGGTTGAAACAGAAATGAATGTTCAACCTTGGTATCATGACATCAAGAGGTTTCTGAAAACCAAAGAATATCCAGATCAAGCGAGTGGGGACCAAAAGAGAACCATCAGACGACAGGCAAGTGGTTTCTTTCTAAGTGGTGATATCTTGTACAAGAGAACCCCAGACCTCAATCTATTAAGATGCGTCGACGCTGAGGAAGCTAGAAGAATCATGTAAGAAGTGCATGCTGGAGTCTGTGGACCCCACATGAATTGTTTTGTGTTGGCCAAGAAAATTATTCGGGCAGGATATTACTGGATGACCATGGAAAAGGATTGCTTTAGCTTCGTACGGAAATGTCATCAGTGTCAGATGCATGGTGATTCGATTCATGCGCCCCCTACAGAATTACATCCCATGTCGTCACCTTGGCCATTCGTTGCCTGGGGCATGGATGTCATTGGGCCGATCGAGCCAAAAGCCTCAAATGGCCACAGATTCATATTGGTTGCCATTGATTACTTCACGAAATGGGTTGAAGCAATCACTCTCAAATCTGTAACCAAGAAAGCGGTGGTGGATTTCGTACATTCCAATCTCGTATTCCGTTTCGGCATCCCTGCAACCATCATCACAGATAATGCTGCAAATTTGAATAGTCATTTGATGAGTGAGATATGCGAAAAATTCAAAATTACGCATAGAAATTCCACTCCCTATAGCCCCAAGGCAAATGGTGCCGTAGAAGCAGCAAATAAAAATATCAAGAAGATTCTGAGAAAAATGATCCAAAGTTCCAGACAATGGCATGAAAAGTTGCCATTTGCGTTGCTAGGGTATCGCACCACCGTGCGCACCTCAGTTGGGGCAACCCCGTATCTTTTGGTCTACGGCACTGAAGCTGTGATACCGGCAGAAGTAGAAATCCCTTCCCTGCGGATCATTGTCGAAGCAGAAATTGAGGATAGTGAATGGGTCAAAACCCGTTTGGAACAGTTAACTCTGATCGATGAAAAGCGGATGGCCGCAGTCTGCCATGGGCAATTATATCAACAGAGAATGGCTCGTGCTTATAACAAGAAGGTGCGACCCAGAAAATTCGAAGTAGGGCAACTGGTCTTAAGACGAATCTTTCCCCATCATCAAGAAGCAAAAGGGAAATTCCCTCCTAATTGGAAAGGCCCATATATCATCAGAAAGATATTGCCCAGGGGAGCGCTGTATTTGGGAGACATTGAGGGAAATGATCCTGAAACGGCAGTGAATGCAGATGCAGTAAAAAGGTACTATGTGTAACCTTTCTGTTTGAGATGACGAAGGCCATCATTTCTGCTATCCAAACACTTCAATCCTTTGCTAACCCGT
>MCJB01001209.1:0-16040 GCA_002018475.1 Nicotiana obtusifolia | reverse complement strand
CCGGTATCCGATGTCGATATCGGAACCATACGATCAATGCTCAGGCCGATATCCAATATCGAGCTCGGAACTGAAGTCGAGGCCAGATCCGATATGGTGATCGAAGGTTCGTTTCGAACCCTCGTGATGCTCGGTATGTCCGTTGTGCCGACTCATGTTCAAAAGTCAATGGCACTGCTCTAACTGTACTTTGCGTGCAGACCCCTCACCTAACCTGCAGTATTTCCACTGACTCTGCAAGACTTTTACCAAACGTGTGTGGGTTTCACCCACTACGCAAGGACACTATAATGATTGTAAGGGACACCACGTGGGCAACCTGGGGGGGGGTTGATTTTTTCCTATATATATGTGTAGTGATGCATTGGGTAGAGCAGGTTTTTTCTCTGGCAACAAAAGGCAAAGAAACAAAAGGCAATATATTGACTATCTAGATTCACAATTGTAATATCTTTGATCTCTTATCATATACTTGTTTTCAATCGAATTTGTCACTTACCTATCATTTCCCACATTCAAAATTCAATTGATTTGTTTCCAATTTTTGGGGCAAACAGTTTGGCGCCCACCGTGGGGCCTAGGTAATTGTGGCAATTCGATACGAAACTCTCAATCGTACACCGCGTTTTCTCTTTCTTTCTCTCCTTTGCAAAACACAAAAAATATATACATATCTATACCACACAAAAAAGATGTCAAACCCGCAAGATGCACCCCTTCACGTTGATGGAGGATCTGGCCATCAAAGTGAAAATAACAATACGGTTCAGGGAAACCACGGCCCGATCCCGGAACAGGTGGGGGACAACTCGCGAATTCCGGTTGACGATAACCGGCCCGCTGGGTCGAAAAACTATATTCCAAATGTTGACGGGGACGGGATTAGCCTACGCGTCATTTTCGAGATGCTACAAGCCCAACAGATGGCAATCGCCCAACTGCAAAGCCAAAACCTCGGCAGTCTCAGGTACTTTTTAATTTTATTTTTTAATATATCATAGATAATCGTTTAGCATAAATGACAGGCTAAATACTGAAGTGTTGAACTTATTCATACTAGACTATTCTTAAGCATGTTTTGGTATTAATTTTATACTGTATTACCCGACGGTTCTAAGGTTGAGATTATAGAGCCCAGACAGTTCACAGTCCAGGCAGTAAACCCTGGTTATGGCAGCATAACCAGTGGTCCTCAAGAACCCGTATTAGCCAGGTGGGCGTGTTGAAGGGTTAAAAAAGAGGACCATGGTTTAGGGTTTCCTTGACGGGACTGTAGCTTGATAGGGCTGATGTCTCTTAAAAATGTTCCATGTAGCTCTGTTGAAGCGATCCGGTCTAAAGTGGTATGAGATCCTTTATGTGTGTGTATATATATATATATATATATCACAAACATAGCAATTGCAATGCATATAAGCAGTTAGCCAAATTCTTTAAGCTAATATCTGTAAGAACAACAAAATCCAACACAACTTTCAGTTTTATATATATACACACACACATTAGTAACTTTTATTTTATGATATTATGTTAAACATATTGTGTGTGGCAAAATCGGCTTTTTTGTAAAGGAACAGATCGGAGTCGGAACCGCATGGTCGACGCCTGCACCGACATCCAGTGTCGATGAGGAATGGAGGATCGACGCTCGAACCGGTATCCGATGTCGATATCGGAACCATACGATCAATGCTCAGGCCGATATCCGATATCGAGCTCGGAACTGAAGTCGAGGCCAGATCCGATATGGTGATCGAAGGGTCATTTCGAACCCTCGTGATGCTCGGTATGTCCGTTGTGCCGACTCATGTTCAAAAGTCAATGGCACTGCTCTAACTGTACCTTGCGTGCAGACCCCTCACCTAACCTGCAGTATTTCCACTGACTCTGCAAGACTTTTACCAAACGTGTGTGGGTTTCACCCACTACGCAAGGACACTATAATGATTGTAAGGGACACCACGTGGGCAACCTGGGGGGGGGTAGATTTTTTCCTATATATATATGTGTAGTGATGCATTGGGTAGAGCAGGTTTTTTCTCTGGCAACAAAAGGCAAAGAAACAAAAGGCAATATATTGACTATCTAGATTCACAATTGTAATATCTTTGATCTCTTATCATATACTTGTTTTCAATCGAATTTGTCACTTACCTATCATTTCCCACGTTCAAAATTCAATTGATTTGTTTCCAATTTTTGGGGCAAACACATATGGTATAAAATTATTTAATAAAAATGAAAGATAGAACCAATTAAAAAATTAAAAAAAAACAAACAAACAAACACAGTAGAAACATACAATGATGAAATAGAAAGATGAAAAATAAAATTTAACAAAAACATACATGTGGTTTCATGAGCGAGCTATGGTGATATAGGAAAGTGAAATTGGAAGGACGCACAATTTTTTGTTGCTCGTAATACGAAAGGCATGAGAAGATTGTCAGTTAGGTATGTTCTTTGTGCTATTTATGAAGAAAGTCCGAAAATGGGATGGAGAGAAGGAATAGTTTCAACTTTTAATTACTATCATTATTTCCGTGACGGTAACTTCCATCTATTGCAACTGTTGCATTCCTTTTTTCTTCTGTCATAGCCCTCCATGAAGAGGTGTAAGTTATGAGGTGTGAATTTTTTAAAATAAGATTAAAAGGAAAAAGTGAAATAAAGAGTCAAAAAAAGGAGAATAAAGATAAATAGAATCTTTACGCAATGAAAGATGTCACATCACCTTTTCTATTTCCAATATATATATTGACCCTGGCTAGCTGCTTGTCCTATTTCAAATATAATATAGTGCATGGATGAGTGACTAAGCATTTTTTTGTTGTGAACTTGTATTTAAATAATTAATTATTTAAATTATATACTATAGATATGGAGTATATAATTTTTCGAACCTTTGATTTTTGGGGCTAAAACAAAAGCTTTGGTGACCTTGTAATAGAGCCACTCCTGCTTTGTGCCAGAGGAACGGTGAAAAGCTACGAAGAAAAAACTAAGGGGTCTTTTGGTAGGGTGTATAAGAATATATTAAACAAAGTATATTAATAATGTTGGAATTAGTTATGTTGAGATTATTTCTTATCAACTGTTTGGTTTAGTATATTAAAAATGATATTCATTGTATAATTTTTTTAAAAAAATTATTTGTTTACAAAAATACCCTCCACATTCTTTAGAAAGGATTTGGAAAAGGTTTTTCTGTCTTTATACATGTTAATCCTTGTATTGTTAATGTCATGGTTACTATATATAAAAATAATATTGAATATAATCTATAATTAATACAGATTAAAAAATACTATCAAACAAGAGATTAATAATATCAAAACTAATACTTATATTTTTTTTTAATTCATCCTACCAAACTACCCTAAGTGATTGCTCTTTTAAAATTGGATATGAAAATACGTGTTTTCTACTTGATTTATGATTTTTAGAATTTTATTACATTTTTCTCGTCTTGACTAGAGTAATTGATTACGAAATAGTAATACTTAATGCAGGAATATCAACAAATATTCCCAAATGAATGTTGTATGGACGGAGGTAGGGATGTTCATAGAAACCCAAAAAATCGAACCAAATCGATTAGAAAAATCGATACTTTTTCGATTTGGTTTTAAATTTTAAAAACCGACCAAATTTGATTTGGTTTTGATTTTAATCAAAAAAGAACCGGAAAAAAGAACCAAATTGAATATAAAAGTAACTACTGAAAGTTTATTATTATACATACATACATATATATATATATATATATATATATATATATATATATATATATTTTAAATTTTATTTATACAAAATTTCTAAAATTTTATGTCACATTTTAATAGTTTGCACTTGTAGTCTAGTTCTTTGCTATTATAATAATCTAGTTATTTGCCTTTACATTCTAGTTTGATTAGTAGTTTTCTTTTGCTAAGTACAAGAATTTATTTCATGTTAAGAATAATTTATTTTTAATTGAGTCCTAAAATTATTCATCACTATTTGGTTTAATTATCATCAATATATCTTGGTACATGATAGATTTCTTAAAAATTAATTAATTTAATAGTGTTATGTTGATAACGTAATCGCAAAAATATGTGTTTGACAGTGTATGTCTCATATTTTAAAAAAAAATCGATAAATAACCTAAAAAATCGAAAAATTAACAAAAACCAGCATAATAAACTTATAGTTATCCAAACCAAAACATCAACGCCCCCGTACGGACTCTCATTATAGTACATAACCAAGAAAAAGAGAAGTAGGACGTCAGAGCCAAAACTCAAAATTAACACCCTTTCTCCTACTGAAATTTCTTATCAAATTGGACTTTGCAAAGTAGTAGTAGGATAATTGGGTCCCAAAAACTGATCATCATCGCTCATCCCCTATAGCTATATATATCCACAAGCCCTCTTCTCTTAGCAGCATAGAACAAAAGCTAAAAAAATGGAGAAGCAAAGCAACAAAACAAACACGGTGGCATCTCTTATGTCAGTGAAACAAAAATCTGGCAAAACATTTAGTCAGATAGCAGAAGAAACAGGTCTCACAAATGTGTATGTTGCTCAGCTTTTGAGACGTCAAGCTCAGCTCAAACCTGAAACTGCTCCAAAGCTGAAGGCTGCACTTCCCTGCTTATCTAATGAACAACTTCATGATATGATGGAGGCACCCTTGAGGTCTTATGACCCTAATTTAATTCAAGACCCCACTGTTTACAGGTTACCCATTTCACAATTTCTTGATTTTTTATTTTATTTTTATATAAATTGTATAAAGATTTGATTTTTATGGTGTATAGTAGTTGATAGAGCTCTACCTTCCCACGGTAGGGGCAAGGCCTGTGTACACACTAACTTACCAGACCCCACGCGTGGTTGTTTGTTGTTGTTGTTGTTGTCGTTGTTGTTATTGTTGTTGGTAGTTGATAGAGCTAGAGTAAGATGAGGGATAGGAAAAAACTTGAAATTCTTGTTAACTTGATTCAAGGCTCACTGTTTACAGGTGACCACTTCACCCATTTCTTGATTTTTTATTTATTTTTGTATAAAGATTTGATCTTTGGTTGGCTGCCCGCATAAAACTAGTCAATTTTATGATGAATCCTCACATTAACCCCCAACTTGTTTGGGATTGAAGTGTTGTTATTGTTGTATAAAGATTTGATTTTTATGGTGTATTGTAGTTGATAGAGCTAGGGTAAGATGAGGGATAGGAAAAACTTTGAAATTCTTGTTAAGTTGATTCAAGACTCACTGTTTACCGGTTTCCACTTTACCCATTTCTTGATTTTTTAAAATTTATTTATATTAAGATTTGATCTTTGGTTGGCAGCTCCCGTAAAACTAGCCAATTTCAGATGAATCCTCGCATTACCCCCAGCTTGTTTGGCATTGAGGCGTTATTGTTGTTGTATAAAGTTTGATGGTGTTTAGTAGTTGATAGAATTGGAGTAAGATGAAGGATAGAAAAAAACATGACATTCTTGTTAACTTTACTTGATTCAAGACTCACTTTTTATCAGGTAGCCCACTTTACCCATTTCTTGATCTTTTAAATTTCTTTTATATAAAGATTGATCTTTGTATGGCAGCTCGCGTAAAACTAGTCAATTTTATGATGAATCCTCGCATTAAACCTTACTTGTTTGGGACTGAGGCATTGTCGTTATTGTTGTTGTATAAAGATTTGATCTTTGTGGTGTTTGGTAGTTGATAGAATTGGAGTAAGACGAAGGATAGAAAAAAATTTGACATTCTTGTTAACTTTACTTGATTCAAGACTCACTTTTTACAGGTGGCCCACTTTACCCATTTCTTGATTTTTAAAATTTTTATATAGAGATTTGATCTTTGGTTGGCAGCCCGCATAAAACTAGTCAATTTTATGATCTATCCTCACATTACCCCTAACCTGTTTGGGACTGAGGCATCGTTGTTATTGTTGTTGCTTTTGTTATTGTATAAAGATTTGATTTTATGGTGTATGATAGTTGATAGAGCTAGTTTAAGACGAGGAATAGGAAAAAACTGGAAATTCTTGTTAACTTGATTCAGGGCCAAATGGTTACAGGTGACAACTTCACCCGTTTCTTGTTTTTTTTTTTTTCTATAAAGTTTTGATCTTTATGGTGTGTGGTAGTTGATATAACTAGAGTAAGATGGGGATAGGAAAAAAACTGGAACTTCTTGTTAACTTGATTCAAGATACAGTATTTACAAGTGATACATTTGTTGATATTTTTTTTTTAAAATTTTCTTGCTGAAAAGTTTTAATCCTGTCATGGTGTATGGTATTTGGTAGAACTAGAGAAAGATGTGGGGCTAGAAAAACTGGAAAAATCTGAAACAGTGGAATATGGATCTGATCAAAGTTAAGTGAGATAATCAAACTTAATTTTTTTTTATAGTTTTAGTAGAGTTCCAATGAAAAACATAAAACCACCGTATTGCAAGAAATGCCTGAAGTTTAGATTTCAAGTATTAATAGAATAAGAGATTTTGTCATTATCGAACACAGAGTTCAATGGAAGCAATGACAAATAAATATAAATAGAAAAGGAAAGGGAGGAAATAGTACTAAAATTGGAACTAAATGATCTTGTTTTGTTCCTCGGTCGAAAAGAGATGACTTGAATCAAGACCCCACTTTTTTGCAGGTGGCCACTTTACCCATTTCTTGATTTTTGATTTTTGATTTTCTATGGAGGTTTGATCTTGTTGTGGTGTATGGTAGTTGATAGAACTAGAGTAAGATGTGGGGTTGGAAGAAAATGTGGAAATTCCTATTAACTTGATTCGAGTATAAAGTAATCCACTTCATTGTGTCTTGATTGTTCATTTTCCGGAAAGCTTTAATCTTGCTATAGTGTATGATAGTTGATAGAACTAGAGGAATATGTGGGATACAGGAGATTGGAAATTTTTACATAGAGACTAGATGAGAGTATACTCCTAGTTAGAAAGTAAAACATTCTTGTATAACATTCACATGTCCAGAAGCCAGAGGCGGATCGATAATATAAGCAGTGCTGCACGTGCACTTATTGCTTTTTGCTCGACTATATATCTTTATATAGAATATATAAAGAAGCTTTTTAAGATTATTCATATATATTAAGTGGTGTTCCCACTGTCTTTAAACCTTGAATCTGCTTTCGCCAGCACCACATAAAGTGTTGTTAGTGGAGATTCTGGGGAGTGGGGTGGGAGAAAACGCTGAAGAAACAGAATGTGGGAAAGCTGCTAACTTTCAGTTTCATTGTTCCTTTGAAATCATTAGATTATTAGGTACCACCGTAACAGCATATAGCAGTGCTTATCGCTCAAGTGTTGTAAAGTTGTCAGCGAGACCTTTTGGGCAAAGTTTTTTGGAAAGCTTTGTGTTGTTGCATGTCAGACTAAATTCGATTATTTTATCTCTTCAACAGATTGAATGAAGCTGTCATGCATTTTGGTGAGAGTATCAAGGAAATAATTAACGAAGAATTTGGCGATGGCATGTAAGTCACTCCACTTAACATACTAATTAAATACTTGTGGTTATTTTACATATTCAAAAGAAATTTGGCTATAGATACAATCTTTTCTTGTATCCGGCTCCATGCATGTGTTTAGATTCATACTCTGGAAATGCTCTCTGCCTTTAAACTTCAGGAGCGCCGGATCTTGTGAACCCTTATGAATTGCCTCTATGTTAACTACTCTGACTTGCATAAGTTCGTCTCTGGTTTATTGCAATTCATGTTTCAATTAAGAAGCCATTCAAAGATAAATTAGAACTTGCACGGCGTGTTTAGAGTCAACAAGCTGCTATGAAATAATGTTTTTTGATCACTGGTATGAACTAGATAACGAGGGGATTATAATCCCTTCTTCCTTATCTGCCATTTGACTAGGCTTTAGTGCTTTTTGCTAAGGGGATTAGGAATGATACCCGATTCCTTAGGTTTAAATTACCTCCCTCTAGCACTCACCCGCCAGTATGCTTTCTTGTTCACAAACCAAAGCTCTCTAACCCTGCCTCATCCCCATTACCCTCTACCCGATTGAATGGATTACTTGTGAAAAAGACAAGTACATTGCAATTTCACAGCTAACTGATGAATCAATTGTAACAAAAGTTTTTTCCGGCTCGTCCACCTTCCCTTTGTTAATCATCAATCAATGCCTTTAGTGTATTCTCCTTCATAATCTTATTATAATCCTGTGGTCTATATAGTGACTTTATCTTGTCTGGTGAATCAGACTACCTCTCTACATAAGCAGATTGTATATAACTAGCATGAACTATTTACCACTGCTGCATGCATGTTGTGTACAGTAACAGATTATAATTGGCTAGCAATTTATAAAAGATAAACAAGAGCAGAGAATATTATGAGTCAGCCACATTTCGAAGGGAGGAGCTAAAAGATATTCTACTGTCTATTTCTGTTTAGTTTGATAGCATGCATCTTAAAGAACTAACCATTAACACACTCTTTATTTGGCTGCATTGACTTATCTTGTTTTAACCATCTTCAATTCTGAGTCTTTGACATACTTTGTCTAGTTTCTGTTAGCTAAATGGGAAACTATTTTCGGGCTGCGAAGTGTTGTATTGCTCTAGGAGTGTATTCATTCAGTAGCTCTAATTTTCTTAGACCATGTCCTAGTAATGCTTATCTCAATTCTTAGGTTCTTCATAGTGCTTTCACAGATATTTTAACAATTTACTCTACGTAATTGAAGTTGAGCCCAGGGGCTATCGGAAACAACCTCTCTACCTTCACAAGGTAGGCGTAAGCCTGGGTTCGCACTACCCTCCCCGTACCCCACTTGTGGGATTACACTGAGTTTGTTGTTGTTGTACTCTACGTAATTGAAGTTGTGTGTGTGTGTGTGTGTGTTATAAGGAGCTATATGTGTGTTTTGCATGCAATTTTATGTTACTGTTAATTGTTAAACACATGCAAGGGCACTTTCACTAGGCTTCCTGCACATGATATACTTGTATTTATTTGATACATGAGATTTTTAACTTTCGACTCTTGATGTTTAGCATGTCAGCTATAGACTTTTTCTGCTCAGTTGATAAAGTCAAAGGTGTGGATGGGAAAGATCGTGTTGTTGTGACTTTTGACGGAAAGTATCTGCCACACACTGAGCAGGTTAACTTCCTTTTACATTTCATAATTGTAAAGTTTGTTTCTCCAAATTATTGTCTACAGAAATGACCAATCACTAGGCCCTTGTCGTTCCTGCCCCACTCACTTCCCACCCACAAAGTGCGAAAGAATAGAAGATTCATCTTATGTAGAGATCTTGATTTTTTGTTCGTTTGATCTGATTGTAAAGGCTCCTGCACCTGTATATTCTGTATGAGCCAGCACTACAAAGTGGTGCATAATTTCAGCGCTGAGTGTCTGATCCAATTGTGCTTTAGTTAACTAATCACAGAGCTCGTCGCTGCAGCAATCAATAGAATAAAATGCTACCCTCGCATCTTTTTCTCCTAGTTGTAGCATATTGTGTTCTATCTGAGCTTTTGTACCGTTCCAAAGAACCTTTCCATGTTGCCAATTCCAAGAAGTTACATACTTGAAATCATATGGATATTCAAGTTCAAATTTGGTGTAATACATTCACATAAATGAGATAACATCAGTGATTTGCAACTGCCAGAACAAATTTCGTATCAACTGATCTTTGCAAAATACAAGTCAAAGTTTCATGGTTACACTCAAATGTTCATAGAAAGGCAAGGTGTGATGCGTAATATCGTAGGACTGAAGGGACTGTCTGTTTAAACAACTGGTGGAATGTGATAATTAAGGTGTATAGAGTCAATTCTTAAAAAAAAAAGGGAGCCCGGTGCAATAAGCTCCCGCTATGCGCAGGGTCGGGGAAAAGGCCAGACCACAAAGGTCTATTGCATGCAGTCTTACCTTACATTTCTGCATTGTTTCCACGATTCGAACCCGTGACCTCCTGGTCACATGGCAACAACTTTACCATACTCCGAGGCTCTCCTTCTGAATATGTCTATATACAATGTGTAGCTCTGAGATCATCTGAATAGATTGTGTCTGATCAAGTCAGTGCCGAATACAATTGTATCAACTTGCTTGATTCCATACTTTGGTTCTATAGCACAATGTCTGTGCTATTATCTGCTGACACTTTTTTCATTTCTTTGCAGAAATCTGAGCATATGGTGTCAAGGTTAATGCGGAAGGAATAAGCGCAGTTTGTATCAAGCTGTTGATCTTTTCCACCAATAAATTGATTATCTACTTATACTGAATTTCTTTTCTTTTCTACTCGTCGATGTTCTCACCTTGGCTGAATAATGGTCACTCGTGTTAGTCAAGTTTTGAATTGCTAAATGCAAATACATGGTATTTATATGTATGTATTTTTAGTTGCCGAGATTTGGTAATTTTTATGTATTGGGTTGCCAAATATTATGTTTATGTATTTGATGAATGAAAAATCAATGCACTGTTTTTGTGTACATAAGCTGAATAACATGTCTAGTGAAAGTAATACCCTCAAAGCACCAAGCCTTGATTCTTGAAAATCAAATCAAACATTTGATAATTTCCTTTACTTTCTACTTATCTTATCTGACATGATCCACAAAATGAACGGAAAAGGGTTAAATATACCCTTCTACTATTATTTATTGTTCATTTAGGCAAATATAAAGCCTCCGCGTGTCTGATTCGTTAAAATAAGGGCAAATATAAAACTTTGCCTAACGATAAGGATATATTTGGTCTATTAATATAACGGAGGATACATTTGAACAATAAATAATAATAGAGGGATATATTTAACCCTTTTCCGCAAAATGAACGACACTTACCACTCTTATGATATATCTCCTTTAATGTGCATATTCATATGATTTACTATCATTTTACTCGTAAATAATTCCTATCGTATTTATCTATTTAAATCTAAAAGACTCCTCTACTTCTTTTTTTTTCGTCTTCCTTTTTCACATGAATTGGTATTCTTAGGGCCCGTTTGGTCATAAAAATAATTCATTTTTTTTCAAAATCAGTGCTTGCCCATGAAATTTTCGATTTTCACCTGAAGATGATTTTCGTAATTTTTTGAAATTTTGTAAAACTTCAAAAAGCTATTTTTCAAAATTTTCACTTCAGATCACTCACAAAAATTCAAAAACAATCCAAAATTATATTCATGTCCAAACAAAACTCTAATTTTCAAATATCATTTTCACTTTTATCCGAAATTTTATAATTCTTATGTCCAAACGCCCACTTATACTCACAATTCATCACAAATTGAGATCTCTTTAAATAGATCTGGCGAGCTTCTTGAATTGTAGAGCCAAAGCAATTTTTAGAAACACAACTAATAGAGAGAAAATATAGACTCTCTATATAAATAAACGTGCAGGATTAGTATTAGTCTGAATAATTATATCATCTAAGTTCTACTTCATAACATCAATCACATATATATTATACCTACATTATTATAAAAGTATGAAGTTCCAACATGAATTTTTTTGAATTTTTTATCCTTTAAAAATAATCTTAAATTGATAAAATAATCATTTAATTACAAAAAGTTTAAAACTATTGATGCGGAATTTGGAGATGAAAACTTTCATAATAGACAGCTTGATATTTTAAAAAATAAAAATATAGGAATAACCCCTTCCCAAACCCACCAACACAGAACATTTTCCATCAAATATCCTATTTTTTGTAAATGAAGTTTTAATTTTTTTAAAATCTCTCTTAGCATTTTTATATTGACTGGTGATCTTTTTTCAATATATTGACGGATGATCAATATATGGCAGTTTTTTCCCCTATTGAGTTATGCAAAAATGATCGATATTCCTCATTTTTAGGAGTTAATTACATTATTTATAATAATTCAAACATATTTGTAATAGAATATTTATATTATTTTAAAACTTTTAAATCATTTAGAATACACATGCAATGGGCGTACTAAAAATTGTTAATCGTGCTTTATTTGTTAGAAGTTTTATAGAAATGTAATCTAACGACATATTTAATGTCAAAACATATTTGTATATCAACATAGAACTGTTGACAGTTATTTTAAAATAGTTGTTATTTACAATTTTTACCAACATATAATTTATAAAATATTTCATATTAAAATATATTTATGGACAAATTTTGCAAAATCAATCTAACATGAAAACTTTAATATAAATATCATATATTCATCATCCATAACATATTTCTTATCAAAACTTTTTATAAATAAATTTTATCAATCTGATCCATGTAAAAGTTCTAACATAAATATCAAAGATCTTATATGTTAAATTTTCTATGTATAATATATTAATATGAGAAAATTTCATATAAAAACAACTCAGCACCCTACTTTGCAATTTAATGGCCCATATTCAATTTACAAAGTGTAGTCCAAAAAGATGGGCCCATATCTGAAGAAACATGTGTTTTTTCAATTTTTTTGGATTCTGAAAATTTTGAAGCGAGATTCTCTACTTCTTTCCATTCTTCTTCCCAAAAATTTTATAACAAAAATACCTACAAAACGTTATTTTACACCTAATGCGTGTCAAACTCTTCTTCCTCAAGCTCGAAATAGCAGAAATCAAACAAAAAAGTTGAAGTTTTTTGCTGCAATTAATGCCATTCGCGATTTTCACCCTTTTTTTACTGCAATTTATGATTCATCTTTTAATTTTTTTTTTCTTTCAATGGAGCTTTATCCTGTATACATTCTTCACAATGGAAAACGGGATGACAATAAATTTGTTAATTTTGTTGGCAATTGTGTACTTATCGAGTCTTCTTTCAACTTCAACAATTTAGTTGAAGCAATTTCGGCCCATATTAAAGTTTGATTCTGAGTTAAATACATTAGAAATTAAGTTTTTCTCAAATGATGGTTTGCCGCTATCCTAATTTACAATGATGCTGGTGTTCGGGTATATATTGAATTAAAGAAGAAAACACTGACTTCACCGAGTACGCGTTGTATGTGACTGTGAAGAAAATTTATGCTAATTGTTCGGTCGCTACAAGTTTCCATTGTATAGATAAAGGCAAATGTATAAATGATATTGAAGATGCATCCACAATTGATAGTATTGAGAATGTACCTGATATTGAATTTATTGAAAATTATTGTTACGATCCAAAATCCTAACATATCGTGATGGCGCCTATCACGGTACTAGGCAAGCCGACATTTAAAATTATTTCCAACACTTTGAACAGAAAACGAATTTAAGCAGTTTAAACAATAAAAGATTTCATAAACAGGATAGAAACCGAAAATACATCGCGAAAATTCCAACGCCAGGGTGTCACTGAGTACATGAGCATCTATACATTACAAGTCCAAAAAATACTGTCTATGATAATCTGAAACTAAATACAATAAGTGAAAAGATAGAGAAGGAGAAACAAGGTCTGCGAATCGATAGTCTCCGAGAAACCAAACTCCACAACTCAGCAACCGCCGTGACCGGATGCACCTGGGTCTGCACACAAAGTGCAAGGTGTAGCGTGAGTACAACCAACTCAGTAAGTAACAAGACTAAATAAAGCATTGAAAGTAGTGACGAGCTTCATAGTTATACTTCAATTACAGTGATTTCAACATAGGAGAGTAGGCATGCTTTCAAGTTTGATAAATCTGGTCGAAATAGTTATTTCATGATAAGTTTAAGTGAAACAGAGTGTAATATCTTTTAGAAAATTTCAAGACAGTGATGCATGACAGCTAAGTGTAGCAATAATGAAATCTAATGCATCCTCTCAAGGCCACAGTCATTCAGCCCTCCTATTCACTCATCATTCGGCACTCGCACTCAATAGGTACCTGCACTCACTAGGAGTGGGTACAGACTCCGGAGAGGCTCCTTCAGCCCAAGCGTTATATCAAGCCAATCATGGAATAAACCAATGAAACTCGTTGCAGCGTGCAGCCCGATCTCATATATATATAGTCATAAGGCTCGTTGGGGTATGCAACCCGATCCACCTATACACAGATCACTCACAGTTCGGCACTCAAGTCCCAACTCAGTCACCAACCTCCCTAGTCTCTCGGGCTCTCAGATATCATGAAAATCAGCCCAAACAGAAATGATGTAATATATCAACAACAAAAGAGACTGAGATATGATATGCAACTAAAACAGAGACTGAGTATAACAGCAATTTAGCAGACAATTTAACATGTAACATGGCCTCTGAGGGCCCCTTCAGTACCAGAACATGGCCTAAGTATGACTTCTAACAGGATTTGCAGTTCAATTTCTATATCATGTGAAAAATTTACAGATATCAACAGATTAATCATCTATACGGTTCCATGGAGTGGGCCAAGCCCAAATTCCTACGGTATACGCCCACACGCTCATCACCTAGCATGCACGTTACCTCAAAACCAATCACATGGCACAAAATCCTAGGTTTCCTACCCTCAGAATCAAATTTAGAACTGTTACCTACCTCAATCCGAGAAAAGCTCTACTCCAATACATCCTTGTGTCGCGAAACAACCTCCGAATGCCTCGAATCTAACCATAAACAATGCGATACAATCAACACAGGCTAAAGGAATCAATTTCACTAGAAAAATATGAAGTTATTAATCAAAATCCAAAATTAAGCCGAGGCCCCGGACCTCAACCAAACATACAACAAGTCCTAAAACATGTTATGAACTTAGTCGAGCCCTTAAATCACCTAAAACAACATCAAAATACGAATCGCACATAAATTCAAGCCTAATGAATTTTGAACTTTTAATTTTTCTACAAATGATGCCGAAACTTATCAAATCACGTCCGATTGACCTCAAATTATGCACACGAGTCACAAATGACACCACAGACCTACTCCAACTTCTGAAATCGAAATCTGACCTCGATATAAAAAAGTCCACTCCCGGTCAAACTTTCCAAAAATCTAACTTTTGCCATTTCAAGCCTAATTCAACTACGGGCCTCTAAATCATAATCCGCACACACTCCTAAGTCTGAAATCACCCAGCGGAGCTAACGGAACCATCAAAACTCCATTCTGGAGTCTCTTACATATAGGTCAACACCTGGCCAAACTTTCCAACTAGGCTTTTAACCATGAGATTAAGTGTCTCCGGTTCACATGACTCAAAATCTACAAGTGGATATATATTCACTCTTGGAGGAGGAGCTGTGTCTTGGAAATCATCCAAACAAACTTGTTTAGCTCGCTCAACGATGGAGGCAGAATTCATAGCTTTAGACAAAGCTGGTGAAGAAGCTGAATGGCTTCGGAATTTCTTGGAAGATATTCCATTATGGCCCAAACCATTGACACCTATCTGCATTCACTGCGATAGTCAATCAGCCATAGGAAGGGCAAAGAATGTTATGTATAACGGTAAGAGTCGTCATATAAGACGAAGACATAAAATCGTTAGGCAATTGATCTCTAGAGGAATCATTTCAATTGACTTCATAAAGTCAAAGGAAAATATGTCGGATCCACTTATAAAAGGCCTACCTAGAGAGGCAGTTGAATTTACAATAAAGGGAATGGGTCTAGGGCCTATGGAAAGTCAATCATTACGGTAACTCTACCTAGAAGATTGGAGATCCCAAGATCTAGGTTCAAGGAGATCAAACAAAGTAATGAACGACAGTTGAACATTGTCAAAACAAAATTTTGTGATCCATTCTCATGATAAGACAATGTTAGGGAACAAGGATAAAGCGTTAAAGCTTTTTAATGATTATCTAATTCTGATACATGTGCTGTCAGAAAATGTAATCAACGGGGTTACATGTTTAGAAAT
This sequence comes from Nicotiana obtusifolia, assembly GCA_002018475.1. Classification (NCBI taxonomy): domain Eukaryota; kingdom Viridiplantae; phylum Streptophyta; class Magnoliopsida; order Solanales; family Solanaceae; genus Nicotiana; species Nicotiana obtusifolia. The sequence continues at coordinate 210 of MCJB01001209.1, read as the reverse complement.
CACCTATGTAAGTGTGAAGTGTAAGCCGCTTCAAGGAGAAGTTAACAAGGCCAAATTCTCTATACACTTATGAAACCAGGAGGTGTTCATGGCTGAAACGAACACAACATTGAGAACCAAAGACGTTTAAGGGTTAGTTGTGTGGCTTATGTTGTCTAGGTATACACTAAAGCTCGACGGTTCAAAGATATCAAATCTACCGAGTGACCG
>MCJB01001208.1:1097-17139 GCA_002018475.1 Nicotiana obtusifolia | reverse complement strand
ATGAGTCCAGCATGCATTATCTATTTTACTCTACCGAGCCGCGCTATAGTCGGCCGGGTATGGCACCTATTGTGCAGCCACTGATCAGTTGGGTATGATAATGAGGAGGCCCACGGAGGCATATGTCTGAGATGATGATGAGGCCCATAGAGGCGTATATATGTATATGATGATTTTCAAAAGGATGTAAATATATGTATATGCATATGCATGTCAGACATGACATGGTTAGTCGCCCTCAGAGGCATTCAGATGGTACAGGTTGTATGTCTCTTACCCTGATGCTTATTATTGTTCTTGCATTATGTTTCCTGTCTTACATACTCAGTACATTATCCGTACTGACGTCCTTTATTTGTGGACGCTGCATGTCGTGCTGCAAGTCCAGGCAGACAGATAGACGAGGCTTCCCCACCACAGTAGGCTACTCAGTTCAGCAGATATTGGCGAGATCCATCCTTCGGACTTGCCACAGTCTTGGTATGCATTTTGTTGTAGGCATTATGGGCATGTCGGGGCCCTGTTCCGACGTAGGTTTCATTATGTACGTTTTTGTAGAGGCTCATAGACAAGTGTCAATTTATGCATAGACAAGTTATGGGTTGACTTATGTACAGTCGAATTGCCTTGTCAGCAAACGTATGTAATTTTTTTTATGGTTCTGCATTGCAGCCTTGTTGGCTATATTATGTATATAAGTATGATCGTATCATGGTATAATGTTACGTATCATTATAATTATTATTCGAGATTATATGCATATGACAAGCCTTATGGATAATAAGGAAAGTTAGATGAAGGGTACGCCGGCGCCCGTAGTGTAGGGTCCGGTGCCAGTCGCGGCCCTCCGGCTTGGGTCGTGACAACCCAATAGTCCTTTTCACATCCCAAGCAAACTATTCTCGTCATATCCAAGCCATCTGAACACTTCCCGCAGTCACAAGATACTCATCATCAGCCATCTTACCACTCACCGAGCCATAAATCTCACTCCTAGAGACAGTAGTGGACATATAAGTCCAAAAGTACATACTCATTCAACTAAAACAATCGAGCCCAAGCTACGGTTGAACATGACCTCAAGTCCTCCAGACTGGTCCACCACCAAACACAGAAAACACATCTCACACCTCATCCAGGGAGACATAGCCGTCAGTGCACATTGATACCGAGTGCTCACATCACATACGAGTGAGTGGAAGGAATTCAAATATCTACGCTTCATGATGGATCAATGTCGCACGATAAGGAAGAAAGATAGGAAGTTTATGGAAGATGTCCTGTAACCTCTCGAAGGTAGGTATGGACGTAATCATACTGATCCACAGACTCTAGTAGACACTTGCTCATGACTCGTAGAACCTATGAGCCTAGAGCTATGATACCAACTTGTCATGACCCAAAAATTCCAACTAGTCGTGATGGAAACTAACCAACCCCCTAGGTAAGCCAACTAGCAGTCAACACCAACCAAATGAGATTAATAAGAAACGAATGATGAATTAACTGAACTTTATACAATAACCCAAGGACTGGCAGTACAAGTCACAAGCCACTAAGACTTAGATTTACAAAGCTGGTTGAAATAATAAGACATATGTTTAGAAAATACATAAACAGAATTTATAAACTAAAGCTACCAAGGAAAAGTGGTACCTATATCCGGAAGGTAGGTACATATTCATTGTCAGCTCCCGCCATACATAACAGCATCAGCTCCCAAATTTGCACGGAAGGTGCAGAAGTGTAGTATGAGTACAACCGACCCCATGTACTCAATAAGTATCATAACTAGCCTCGGCGAGGTAATAGAAGAAAGAATTATAAATGATACTCGTTATCACCTGTACAGTTCATAAATTCTAACAAGTATAGAATAGAAAAATGATCAAAACATGAAATCACAGATAAAACCAACTTGGTGCCATATTTTCTCAACGTATTTCGCTCAATCAATAATTCGACATATAAGCAAGATATGCACATTAAATCATGTAAACAACCAAGGAAATTGCAAGTAAAGAAGAAATACAATAACCAAAAATATCAATTTGTTATAGTGGGAAACCCGATCCAAATAGAAATCACATCACGACTCTCAAGCCTACATCAAAATCTCAGTAACCCAACCAAAACAATAACTAGCTCTCCCAAAAGCTCAAATCAACCAGAATTCCGTTTGCTTCACACAATCCGCGTGTACACCATCAAGAGAGTAACATGAGAGGGTGACCCTTAGGGAATGGATCTATATCCACGTGTTGCACGGCCAATTCAACATACTGCACGAGCAACTCGCGTGCTAATATCAACTGCACGGACAATTCACGTGTTGCACGAACAACTCATGTGCCAATTATCACAATTTGCACAGCGTGGTCACTGGCTTAATATCATAATCCGCCCGGCATGGTCACTGGCATAACAACAAAGTCCGCACAGCGTGCTCAAAGGCATACAACACAATTCGCCCGGCATGGTCACATGCATAATAACACAATCCGTCCGGCTTGGTCACAGGCATAGCAACATAATCCGCCCATCATGGTCACATGCATAACAACACAATCTGCATGGCATGGTCCCAGGTATAACAACACAATCCGCCCGGCATGGTCATAGGCATAACAACACAATCTGCCCGGCGTGGTCACTGGCATCCAATCCAAATAATTTGAAATAAAAGAAGATATACAAGTATACATATATATAATCAACGAATATCATATTTCATGCTCTTGGACTGGCATAGATGACATGCTAAAAGTGTACGCATGTACAAAGTGTGCTATCTATGGTTCAAATTGGAAATTTCATCACAAAAATAGCAATTATCAAGTTCAATCAGGAAACTAGCCACTATGTAGCCTCAAACATGGTGCAAATAGCTCACAACAGGGGAACAAGTATAAGAACATCACAGCACAAAGCTTAGCAATCAATTCAAGGCATCACATAGCCGAAACACTACCCCGAGCATGAATAGGTACTTGGTACATGCACATGGGCTCAACCCCGCACATGTGTGCCACCCATAGCACGTAACTATTACAAATAACTTAGGCAACTAGTGCCTCAACCAAGTTTAGATAAAGTACTTACCTCAAGCAAGCCAAAACAAATACCGAGCAAGCCAAACAACTCTAGAAACGCCATCCCATGCGAATCAACATCCGAACGGCTCGAAACTAGCCAAATGCAACTCAAAAATATCAAATAATACCTTAGGAAACAAACCCAAGCGATAAAAGTCAAATTTTAATCAACTACTCAAAGTCAACCAAGACGTCAACTTAGGCCCGCACCTCAAAACTCGACAAAACTTATAAATTCCGACAACCCATTCTAATACGAATTCAGCCATTGTAATTTCACTCAAATCCGACTCCGAATCAATGTTCAAAACCTAATTATTCACTTTAGAAAAATTAAGACAAAAACCCCCAATTTCTCATTTGCAGTCATCAATTAAATGGTAAATTCAAACCCCAGACTCCAGGGTGTGGGATAATACTGCCTATGTTATTGTTGTTGTAAATGCTAAAATCAAAGATGGAATCGCGACATATAATCAAAATTGAGTCAAAAATATTTACCCAATCCATGTGGTGCAAATCTCCTCCAAAATCGCCCAAATCCGAGCTCTAGATCCCAAAATGTTATAAAATAACTCTAAGCCTCGAAATAAATAGTATCTGCCCAGGAATCTCCGCATTTAAGGACAAAAGGCCGCACATGCACGTCGCTTTTGCGACATGAATCACGCTTTTGCGACATGAATCACGCTTTTGTGAGTAACACATAAAATCCCGACCTCTCACACCTGCGAACGATTCTCCGCTGATGCGACATCGCAGGTGTAAGGAAAGCTCTCTATCTGCGATACCAACCCCACAGTTGACCTTCCGCATCTGCGGTCCTAGAAGAACACCTGCGCACCCGCATCTGCTACCCCATTCCGCAAATGTGCTCCTGCTCATGCGCTCGTCCCACCGGATATGCGATTCCTTCCTTACCCAACCAAGTTTGCCTCTACGATAGCAAATCCACATCTGGCGACTAGCCCTCTGCAGATGCTGACATACCAGAACCAGAAGCTTTAGCAAAACCAACATAGGCTAAAATTATCCGAAACCAATCTGAAACACCCCCTGACCCCTGGGGACCCCGTCCAAACATACCAATAAGTCCTAAAATATAATACGGACCTACTCGAGGCCTCAAATCTAACATAACATTATCAAACTATGATTTGTACCTCAAAACAAACTTAATGAACTTTTGAACTTTTAACTTCCAAAACTCGTGCCGAACCATATCAAATAAACTAGGATAAAAAATTTCATCAATAATTTAAGTTCCTAGTGAGAGAGACTCTAGCGATAAAGAGAGAGAGAGAGAGAGAGAGAGAGAGAGAGGCGACGAGATCGAGAAGCACATCGTGAGCCATGGCGATGCCGGCCGGTGCTCCGCCGGCTGGCAAACCTCCTCCTTTCACTTCCCCCACCTCCCATCACAACTACAACCAGTCAACAACCCCTAGATTACATTCGTCTCCTCAGACCTTCGACTCTAAACTCGCCCCCAATAGTGAGCCCTAATTCGACAGTTCGAGTTGAGCCAATACCATTCAAAAGAGCAACATTCTTACAAGGTCAGTCTTTTGTCAAGTTTACAGAGGCCGAAGTTGATCGAATGAACATAATTGAAGGTCTTCAATATGTGGTAATTGGTAAATTCTCTTATGGATGGCCTGATATTCAAGAGTTGCGTAGATTAATTCCTGCTCAGTGTGGAATTAAGGGTGATTGTAACATTGGATTGCTTAAAGATAGGCATGTGCTAATTCGATTGATGCTATGGCAAGACTTCATCAACTTTACATCGAAGGCAGTATACTATCGGAAAGCAAAAGATGGATACGAGTATCAGATGAGGACATTGATCTATGACCCCAAATTCAAAGAAGGAGAAGAAACGTCGAAAGCAATGGCTTGGATTTCATTTCCTAATCTGCTGCCTACTTACTTTGTTAAAGAATGTCTCTTTTATTTATCCTCAACAGTTGGAAATCCATTGCATGTAGATATGGCAACAATCAACAAAACACGTCCAAGTTGTGCAAAAGTCAAGGTATTAGTTGATTTGTTAACTGAATTACCAAAGAACGTATGGGATATTGAGAATGAAGCTAGAGGGAGCATAAGAACTGAATGGGTTAAAGTTCAGTATGATTTCATACCCCAAATACTGCAAACAGTGCAAGCGACAGGGCCATGACATGTTAGAATGCTGGAAGCTTCATCCTGAATTGTTGAATGAAAATTCTGGTGAGAAGCAAAAATTTAAGGAAAAGGCAAAAGAAGCAGCACCTCTCATGATCCTATCAAGTGGTAAAGTAGTTGGCAACACTGGTTTACAACGGAAGGAGGTCAATCGAACTCAAAGGAAAGACAAACAAATAGCAGATCAATCCAAAGGTAGATTTGCATTAAAGCCAGCTAACACAGATATGCAGAAAGTCCAAACAAACAACAAGTTTGCAATACTCGAAATGGAGCAGAGCAAAGCCAATGAAGAAAATCAACTAATTGTAGTTGAAGAAGCAGTGAGAACAAGTACACATGCCTCAATGGCAGCGCAGTTAACTTCAACTCCAGGTACTAGCAAGCCACTACAGATTACTAAGACACAAGCAGAGGGAACTGGAAGTGGAGACAAAGCACTACCTACTAAAATCAAAGAATCAACAGAACATTGGGTCAACAGAGCTTTTGTCAACAATGTCACAACAAACCAATCATGCCAAGAGATTCTAATACATGAGGTGAATGAGGTTGACAGAATTCAACTCAGTGAAGGCAAGCTATGGAGTGAACAAGTAGAAGAAGGATCAGAAGAAGAAGCAGTACCAGATGGAAAGGGAAGTGTTGAAGTTTCAACTGATGAGGAAGAAGAACTAAATGTACAAAGTGTAAATGGCAAGGCAAAGAAACAAGGCAAAATGGAAGACCCTCAAATACAGAATAATGATAAGGATGTTTCAATAGCCAACAATGAGATCACAACATTGGAAGTGAGTCTGCCAGCATTCTTACAAAGCCAAAGCTCAAAGGTCCTGTTGTTCAGACTTCTGGAGAAAATGAAGCTAATAGTCAATCCATAGATAGGCTAATTGAGAGCAGAAAGCTCACAGGGAAAATGATCAATCCACCTGATGAAGGCAGGATTACACAGCACAATGGGGAGGTAGCCGCTACATCACATGAGGACACTGCCAACAAAGGACAGCTGAGTCACATAACAAAGACCACATGACTAATCCAAGCAGACACCAATACACAATTGAAAGAACACAGAGGAGCTACTGAAAAGGAAGAGCATACAACAGAAACAGGAAGGGATCTTGATGAGGAATCTACCACTCAAAACCTCATCAATGTGGCCAGACAAGCAGATATATCACCAAAGTTTATGGATGCAGGAAAATCAGCCAAAAGGGGCAAGAAAAAGTATGTCAAGGACAATCAAGGTGCAGTGTCAGGGGTCCAAACCGGGAGGATCCTATCTAAATCCCACACTCAATCATGAATGGAATCATGTGGAATATAAGGTCAGTCAACACTCAGCAAGCTTTTGAGAGACTAATCAATATGTACAGATAGCACCAATTTCAATTCATTGGGATCATGGAACCTAAGAAGAAATTTAAAAACTAGAGAGGTACAGAAGGAAGATTGGAATGACTAAGTTCTATGCCAATGTCTCAAACAAGATATGGGTATTTGTGGATTATGATCATGAAGTAGAGATAATAATGACATGGAACAGCAATTAACAATGCAACTGACAAATATGGAGTCACACTCTTCATTCATTATCACTTTTGTATATGCAAAATGTGATGCTATTGAAAGAATTGAGTTGTGGGATAGTCTGTACAATCTTGCTAGAGACATGTAAATGCCTTGACTTGTAGGAGGTGACTTCAATATGATATGGGATGAGGAAGAGAAGTTTGGAGGACTCCCAGTATCTCTAAATGAAGTTGAAGACTTTAGACACTGCATCAACGCCTGCAATCTCTCTGAACTTGGCTTTAAGGGAAGCATATATACATGGTGGAATGGGAGAGCAGAGGAAGATTGCATATTCAAAAGGCTGAACAGATGCCTAGCTAACTGTACACTCCAACAGTGGCTGCCACAATTGGAAGTCACTCATTTGCCAAAGATAGGGTCAGATCACTGTCCCATGCTACTAACTTGTAACCAAAATGCTACACCTACAAAGAAAGCTTTCAGATTCCTCAATTTCTAGATAAAGCACCATTCTTTCAAAGATGTGGTAAAGGAACACTGGAAAGCAGACTTTATAGGGGATCCTTTCCTGCTATTTAATCACAAATTGAAGAAATTAAAAGAGCCCTATCAACATAGAGTAAAGCAACATATGGAGACATCTTTCAAAAGATAACAAGCTTGGAGGAGGTGGTCAAAGTGCATGAAGCACAATTTGAACTACAACCTACTGCACAGAACAGAACAAGATTGCAAAGGGTACAGACTGACTTAATCAGATATTTGACCTTAGAGGAGGAATTCTGGAAGCAAAAATCTGGTATGACATGTTTCACAGATGGAGACAGAAACACAAAGTTCTTTCATGCACAGGTGAATGGCAGAAGGAAGAGGTTACAGTTGAAGAGAATACAGGACAGTCAGGGCACATGGTTAGAAGAGAATGAAGAAATAGCAGAGGAAGCAGATAACTATTTCAAAGCTCAGTTCCATGAGGCAACCATCCCTACAACATTCGAAATCCTAGATCATGTTCCTACATTGGTGGAAAGCACAAATAATGCTCTACTAATGTAGCAACCAACGAAGGAGGAAATCAAGCAAGCAGTGTTTGGACTTAATGCAGAAAGTGCTTGTGGACCTGATGGTTTCAATGGGAGTTTCTACCAATCATGCTGGGACATAATTGAGAATGACATAGTGGATATGGTGAAAGCAGTCTTCAATGGACATACTCTTCCCGAGAGTATAACACACACAAACCTAGTGCTACTGCCAAAAAAGAAGGAGGTACTGACCTTCTCAGATATGAGACCAATTAGTCTCAGCAACTTCAGCAATAAAATCTTCTCTAGAGTGATTCATGACAGAATAGTAAACATCTTACCAAAGCTAATCTCTGAAGAACAAGCTGGTTTTTAAAAGGCAGAAGCATAGTGGAAAATGTGTTGTTAACTCAAGAAATTATAACAGACATTCGTTTGAGAACTAAAGCAGGTCCAAATGTGGTATGACAAAAGCATATGATAGATTGTCATGGCTCTTCTAGAAAAAGGTTCTGAGGAAGATGGGATTTGAGGAGAGATTCATTGGAATGATACATGGGATTGTGATTAATAATTGGTACTCTGTACTGATCAATGGAGAGCCACATGGTTTCTTTAAATCCACAAGGGGAGTCAAGCAAGGTGACCCTCTATCACCTGCCCTCTTTAAACTGGTAGCAGAGGCTATGTCTAGAGGACTCGATGCTCTACACTCTAATCTGTATTTCTGTGGATTTGGATTGCCTAAATGGAGTCCCAAGATAAACCACTTAGCATATGCTGATGATACCATCATCTTTTCCTCATCAGATGCCACTTCACTACAGTTGATAATGGAAGTGCTGACTGACTATGAAAATGCTTCAGGCCAACTGATAAACAAGAGCAAGATTGTTGTCTATATGCATCATTCCACCTCAACACAAGTAATTGACAAAGTGCAAAGAATCACAGGAATACTGAGGCAAGATTTCCCTTTGACTTACCTTGGATGTCCAGTCTTCTACAAGAGGAGGAAGATGGATTACTACCAAGGTCTCATACAAAAGGTGATGGATAAACTGCAAAACTAGAAAGGGAAACTACTCTCCATAGGGGGAAGGGTAGTGCTTATTACACATGTGTTACAAAGCATTTCTATACACCTCTTCTCTGCAATAAACCCTCCAGCCTGTGTGACTAATAAACTGCACAAGATAATTGAACAATTCTTCTAGTGTAACTTTGTGGGAAACCCAAGCAGGCACTGGGCATCATGGAGCACCTTATGCTTGCCATGTGAGGAAGGTGGTGCAGGGTTCAGATCCCTACATGACATGTCTAAAGCATTATTTTGCAAGCTATGGTGGAACTTTAGAACAAAACCAAGTCTGTGGAGTGCATTTATGAGCCAAAAATACTGCAAAAAACTCAATCCTATAATAGTACCATGGAGAGGTGGATCTTACTTATGGAGGAAAATGATTGACTGCAGAAACATTATAGAACACCAAATCTGTTGGCAACCTAAGATGGGATCTTCTTTATTCTGGTTTGAAAACTGGACTGGACTGGGAGCTTTATATTTTGTCATCCCACCTAATTTTACGTGTGATGAAACTATGCAAAACATTCAGGATGTGGTGTATGAAGGTCAGTGGGATGAGGAGAAGATCAGAGAGATACTGCCAATTGAACTTGCTGCACACATACTGGAGAACATTAAACCACCCGCCTCCACTGATGCACTTAATAAACCAGTATGGATGCCAGAAACCAGAGGTTACTTCACTGTTAAATCAACTTGGGAATATTTGAGAAAGAGGCAGCATCCTCATAATGCTTACAGGAACATTTGGGTGAAAGGACTGCCATTCAAGGTTGCTTCCTTCATGTGGAAATTATGGAGAAATAGAATACCACTTGATGACTTCTTTAAAAAAACTAGACTACCACATGGTCTGTAAATGCTGGTGTTGTGCAGAGCCACAAGAAGAAAAGCATCTTTTCTTCACATCATATGCTGCAAACAAAGTGTGGGGGTATTTCCTTGGTAATGCAGGAATTGGCATGGAGGGAATCACACTGCACTAAGCGGTGACCAAATGCTGGACTGTAGATGTTGTCAATCGATTGAAACCAATACTGCAGGCCTTACCTTCAGTGATAGTATGGGAGCTGTGGAAGAGAAGAAACAACTATAAACATGGAGATGCAGTCACTATCAGCAGAGTAATCTACCAGATTACTTCTACTCTTCAGTTACTCATCAGAAAGCCAGGTATAGACAACATCCCTCATAAATGGCCAGACATAATTACCATGCTGGAACAATATACTCCCACTCTGAAGTACACAAAAGTGCTCTGGGAATTCCCCAATCAAGGATGGATAAAAATTAACACAGACGGAGCCTCCAGAGGTAATCCAGGAAGAAGTTCCATTGGATTCCTATTGAGAGATGAGAATGGAGATGTCATATATGCATGCTGTAAGAAAACCCAAGAAGGCACAAACATAGAAGCTGAGGCACAGGCAATGCTAGAGGCTTTGAGATTCTGTGTTCACAATAACCACCTCCTCATAGACCTCCACACTGACTCAATGATGCTATTGAAAAGTATAAAGGGAGAATGGAGAGTACCATGGTCCATTGACGAAACTGTGGCAGAGATCATTAATTGATGGCAAAATGCAATATTACAGTAACACACACACTCAGAGAAGGCAACAAAATGGTAGACCATCTGGCAAATTATGCTCTGGACTATGGACCTATAGAATGCTATTGTTTTGATGATTTGGATGTACAAGGTAGAAGACTGATCAACAGTGATAAGAGTCAATATCCATACCTAAGAGTAAGCGTGGCAGGAAACAAAGGGCAGTAACACTGCCAAAGAAAAAGAAACCTGGTGAAAAGCAAAACAGCAAAGTGGTGAAAAAAGAATGGAGCAGTGTCTCTACACTAACTATTCCTCTTTTCTTGCAGGAAACACAAGAGCAGTTAACTTCACGGATCAACCACATCAACTAATTTGTTCGTTATTGCATGCAGGCAGGAAAATCTGAAGTTTATCACTGGAAATACAGCACCAAGTACTACTGCAGCAAATGCTTGAGATATTCACAACAACCTCTGGCAAATGGACTAATAGGGAACAACACCACATAAGTCACACACTACACAACCAGTCACTTATCAAGTTTCAACTCAAGAACACAACATCTGTTCACCCTACTACTTCCCAGCAGGCACACTATTTGATCAAAGCAAGACATGGCAAGCCTAGGGGAGGCCATGATGAGGAACAGATAGTGGCTGCAGGATCTCTCACCTGTCTAGCCACCAGCACCTTGAATTCAAGCAGCAGTGAAATTTTAATCACTGTGAGGGATCAGCTCAATACTGAAGAAGCAATGTGTCATTAGATTACCTCCTTGATACACTGGGGGACACAAGTAAAGCATGGCACAAGGAAACATAGGGAAAGCCATGATGAGTGGCTGCAAAATTTCACATAATCTGTGTACTGTTGTTTGTAGGCACACTGCTATACCTGAGCTGCCACCACAAGCATCATCACAACAAGTGTAATGAGGAGAAACTGGAGCAGTGGATTCACTTTAACATGATGTTCTTTCTTGCAGGAAATGCTGAAGACTAGGGCTGCCATCATTATGCTTTCAAAATCAAGGTCATCAATATAGAAGAAGTCAGACAACAACACCTGTTCACCTCTCTATCCACCAGCATCCTAGATTCAAGTAGCAATCAATCACATGAAATGATCACTGTGAGGAAACAGCTTACTACTAAAGAAGTAACGTATCACTACATTACTTCTTTGGATAGTAGTCTGAATCCCAATTACTATAAGCAAGCTCATCAAACACACAAATACAAGCAACATGAGAAGCTCAGCAACAACTGCATCAATTTTAAAAGCCATAGCATCAGCAAAGATTCAAAAGTCATCAAAATCATCAAGGTGAACTCAGAGGAAATAATCACTAATCTCAGCATATTTCCCAACTCTACAGATAACTTGGAGGAGGCCAGATCATTGCCGCAATTGCAATGTGTGGTATTAGTAATTCTAATGCTCAATCTGTTGCAATTAAAGCAATCATCATGGATCTTCCTTGCAAGCATACAACACAGGAACTCAACCAATATCAGCAGCAACATAGGAACAACAAGATGGACATCCCTTGTCACTATAAAGCACTGGAACCCAATCATCACACAGTTAAGCAGGGTCACAAAGCAACCGAAGCAACACTCTGAAGATCATAGGGTCACAAAGCATCCAAGTCAGTATACAAAACAAAGACAGTTACCATATCATCAGCAACAAACAAATATCCAAAATAGCAACAACACAAACACCATTCCCATCACTGAACCCACCACCCTTCACAATATTGTAAGCAGCTTGAAATAATCCAGATTATTGCTGCAGCTGCAAGGTGTGGTATTAGCACCTTTGGTGCTCAATCTTTTGCAACTACAGCAATCATCTTGTACATCCCCAGTCACATTATAATACTGGAAACAAGACTTCATTCAGCAGCACAGCAGCAAGACATTAAGCCAACAACCATCACAGGACATAATAGCACCAACAGACCTCCATCGGAAGCAGCACAGGAGTAAGGATATACACAGGCATAAATCACATCAGCAGCAGTATCCAGACATAGAAACACAACTAGCAGATTACCAGCAGAAGAAGCAACCACAAAGGAGCAACAACAATCCAAGCACTCATCCAATGGCTGACTTAAGAATGGGCAGCAAACATAGCAAGTTACATCAACTTCAACCACAAAAACAAGCAGTAATCACTCCCAGATACAAAGAGCCAAACAGCCAACAACAACCTCAGTCCTCAGCACATATCACATCCAGTCTCAACAACAGCAGTTCGAAAACTGCCCAGCAAACAGCACAAGCAACAATGATATCCAGTCACAAGATATGTTTTGATAGCCATCTTCAACTTGGCTTTTCTTTACAAAGTCAAAGCAACTTTGAAGATAGCTTCCACTTTTTTTGCATTCTTTTGAGAACTCTAGAAATCATTTTTAGGTATTAGATGTACATACAAGGGATCACATCCCCAAACCACATAATAGAAGCAGGAACAAATGTACCTTTTTGTATAGTTGACCTAGATCAAGCTCACTTTGTTTTTGTACATGTGATTGTCTATCAATATAAAATAGACAATTGCCACATCACCATAGGTCTAATACCTTACCATATCTTAGGTATATTTATTTATCACATTAGGATGACTAAGTGTACATTTACTTTTGTATTGGAGGTAAGGTTCATGTCCCCCTTCACTTTTGTATGTGGCTTCTATTAATAAAATTTATATTTAGCAAAAAAGAAAAAAATAAATAAACTAGGAATGACCTCAAATTTTGCACACAAGTCCAAATGACATAACGAACATATTCCAACTCCTGGAACTACAATACGATCCTGATAATATCGAAGTCAACTCCCAATTAAACCTATGAACTTTCCAAACGTTCAAATTTTCAACTTTTGCCAATTGGGGCCAAAACCTTCAAAAAATATTCAAATGAAATTTGGGCATATGCCCAAGTCCAAAATCACCGTCCGTATCTAACGGTATCATCAAATCTCTTGTTCGCAGTCAAATACACAAAAGTCAAACTTGATCAACGCTTCCAAATTGAAAATCATTCTTCCAAATTATTTCGGAATCACTCAAAAACCAAAATCGATGATACACACAAGTAATAACACACCATATGAATCTACTCATGACCTCAAATTACCGAACTGAATGCAAAAGCTCAAAACATCTGGTCGCCTTGTTACAATACAAAGTCATTAATTGCACTACATGACTACACTCAACTTGTTGTCAAAGACTGAAATCTAGACACAGTTAAAGATTACAAACCCATAGCTTACTGCACAGTTCTGTAAAAGCTAATTGCCAACGTCGTTGCTGGTAGATTGCAAAATGTTCCGTCACATAATTTCAGAAGTACAAGCAAGTTTCATCCCATGGAGAAGACTAGCAGATAACATATTTTTATGAATAGTCAAATCTTACAACATGAAATATATTAATCCCAGGCACGTGATCAAGGTGGACCTACAAAAATCATATGATTCTGTGGAGTGGATATATCTAAAGCAAGTTCTAGAAGGATTGGCTTTCCCTGAAAATTTTATAAGGTGGATAATGACTTGTGTCAAAATAGTAATTACTCCATCTTGCTCAATGGTGAACCAATGGATACATTTAATGCTACTTTGGAAACGAGGCAAGGAGATCCAATATCTCATTTCCCCTTTGCTATTACTATGATATATTTGAGCAAACTTCGCAATGGACTGAAACATGATAAAAGGTTCAAGTTTCATCCTAAGTGTGGAAAATTGGGTATTACTCACGTGAGTTTGTCAATGATTTGTTATTATTTACTAGAGGAGATATTGAATCAGTACAAAGACTACTTGAGTATTCGGTTACGTTGTCACCTGCCTTAGTGGTAGAGGCTAACTTGTCAAATAGTGCAATATACTATGGAAGAATGGGAAGCAAGGTAAAAGAAGAAATTATCCAGGAGATGGGATAATCCCAAGTATAGCTTCTCTTCAAGTATTTAGGGGTACCACTGGACATAAAGAAACTAACCATGGTATAGTGGCAACCCCACATTACAAAAGTTGTAGCAAAAATAACTTCATGGACAACAAAGAACTTATCATATGTTGGAAGGACTCAATTGATTCAAATAGTCTTATTTGGAATTCAATCCTACTAGGCTCAAATTTTCACCTTACTAGTCAAAGTTATCAAGCTGATAAAAGCCTTTTCCAGAAGCTATATGTGGTCTGAAGAAAATTAAATTACAAAAAAATCTCTAATGTCTTGAGAAGGTCTGCCTACCCAAGTCTACTTGTGGTCTCAACTTGGGTAACCTACAGGTTTATAATGCTACTGTAATTGCAAAAATACATTGGGACTTGACTCACAAACAAGACAAATTATGGATCAAGTGGATACATGCATACTATATCACAAGACAAAGGGTAGAGAATATGACCATAACAAAAACTGAAAGCTGGATATTGAGGAAATCTTGGAAGCAATAGAGATCATCAATCAACTCCATAAACTACTAGATAATCAGAAGACTATTATAAAGCATATTTCTCTGCAATTTATACCAACCTACACGAAGACTAGCTGGGAGTAGGTGTCGGCTACCAGTGGTGCAACATAGGCATACCACAGTATAAAGAACAGAGAAAGAGACTCCGTGAAAGCAAGCCTAATCGTAGGAACGACACCACAGTACAAAAACAAAGCACGAGACTCGAGGAAAGCAAGCTTAATCATAGGTACGAAAATTTCCCTACAAAAAAGGGCTGGCTTCAACAACCCATAAGGGACGGCTTGCCAATCTACACAAATAGTTAATTTGTTTATAGTCGCAAAAGTTTTCCTACAAAGGGGCTGGCTTCAACAACCCATTCAGGGACGGCTTGCCAAGCTACACACTCAGAAAACTGTTGTACTATAACCAACGTTAGCTGTTCATAACTCGGGAAACTTTCGCACTACAATAAGCTAACTTTCAAAGAGTACACTTACTCTATTTTCATACATGGACCGTACTACAACAAACTAACTTTCAAAGAGTACACTTACTCTATTTTCATACATGGACCGGCCTTTCCATCAATTCGAAAGGAAGAACATGAAGGAAATTTAGCAAGAACTCATATGTAATATATATCACAAAAGATTTACAAAGGGTGGATGAAAACTACAAGAAAATTCTAGGATGACTCTAAGGTTTTTCAAGATGATTTTCTTATTTTTACAAGGCAATTTTTCGATGATTACAAGATGATCCCACAACTACTACAAGCCCTCCTTTATATAGGACTAGGAGGTTATTACAAGACAAACATTCTAGATAAAGCAAACCTATCTTACATGGCAAACTTATCTACAAGCGGGTCCTTCTTGGCATGTGAAGGACTTTAGGCAAACCACTAAAAACACTTGAAAGCATGTGAACGGGTTGAAATATACATGGTGTAGCATGTGAAAGCATGTGACGCCATGTGACTGCATTGTGTTGCATGTGAAGAAGCATGTGGAGGCATGTGAAAGCATGTGAAAACAAGGTGAAATGGGGCCCGCATAG
>MCJB01001207.1:0-17382 GCA_002018475.1 Nicotiana obtusifolia | reverse complement strand
TCCTGATTCCTAGAAGATAGTGAAAGGTGGTTCAACAGATAGACTGCAAAATGACAAGACAATGGCACCTAATGAACTGAATTATGAACTTATAAAGAACAAACTTATAAAATTGATTGTCTCTTCGTTGCAACCTGTTGGCAAGCTACTAGTTCTTTCTGTCGAAAATGGGTACCACATGTACACGAGTTTTCTGCGAATAGCATAATTAACATCTCCTAGAGCATTTTGTGATGCAGTAGGAATTTTTTATCCTTGCACATCTTGTGTTTGTTTTTCTATTGTATATGCGTTAACATCAAAATGTCTAGATGGCCTATATCATGCGGCATAGGTCAAACAAAATGGATTAGGTTCTATTTACCTTCCCCCATAATCCCCAACTCCATCCCTAGTGATTCGATCTGACGGAAAGGTGAATTGACTTTGTTTTCCTAATTCTTGAATTCTTTTTTTACCAAGTGAAGTGAATTGGGGTAGAGCCTGAATTTGCTGTTAAACTGGATTTTCATATACAAACAGTGGGTACCAAAAGGTAGACCAGACTCAACTGGTCTGCTTATGTTTGATCCTTCAACTAGGCCAAAGGTTAATTGGGCAAAAAGGTTGCTTTAGTTCTCTAGCATCAAATCATAGATGATATAAGTCACAAACCCATAGTGCCCAAGTCTTTTCACAAGAGAAAAAGAATCTTACTTATCTAAGTATATAATATGAAGTTAATTAATGGTAAGATCCTTATTTCTGTTGCTAAGCTTCTTACAAATAGTTACACCTTTTTTTTAGTCTCATGCTTAGAGATAGAGGTTGAAAGGCAACAGCAAAATAAACTAGATAACAAACATATAAATAAACCTTGGAAAAATATTTGAATTAAATCGGGACTTTTATTGAGTATGAGAATGAATTGCTAGTTGTTACAGAAGCTAAGAGGGCATTCCCCTTTACATATGAAGCAATGAGAACCGAGCCTTCGAATTAAACAGATTAGAAAAAAATCCAATGCTATTGTATTGCATACAGAGAACTGGCTTTGGCGAGGAGTAAATGCCTAACAACAGAAGACGTATCTCTAATTCGTGAATGAATCTTGGAATGATGCCTTGTTGCTGCTGCTGTTGTTTCTTCTCCAAACTTGAATTTTGGGACTAAAAATCATTTCTTATTGAAGAGCGTATCCATCAGGTTCTCCAACGCCTCAAGAGTCAGTTAAAATCCATCCGAATGAAGATACGAAGCCCTACCAGAACATGCAACAACTCTTTGTGCTCCACACTGTTTCTGCATATCAAATTTGAATGGACTGTCGCCGTAGCCACAACATGCCTTCATCAAAGTTTTCATTTTGAATCCCAGGAAGCCCATGGATTTTTAGAATAGCTGTGAATGCTCTGTAGTAATCAGCATATATGATATGGACTTCAGGTATTTCGATCGCAGGTTCTAAATAAAGGTGATCATTGTGAAGCTTCGAGAACATATTCTGTCCCCTGTGGCATATTCTGTTTATGCGAATTGGATCACCCTCAGAGAGTCCGAAAACCAGGAAAGCAGCCGGTAGGATGAATTTCAGATACCATAAATTTTTTTGCTCCAAGTTCATTGATGAGTTTTTCAACTGAACTTTTAATTGTCTCCATCACTTCAGGCACAAGATGAGACACTTCACATATAGATTTTCCATGTAAGAACGCCTGCTTGTAGTCATTGATGCCGAGTTGATCCATAAAGATAAGTGTTAAGATCACGTGTTAAGATTGCTGCCACTTAGTTATTTTCTGTTAATGAATTTGAATAAGTCTCCTTTATTTTAGGAGTTTAGTTAGTTTTTTGATTTGCTGGGTTGTTACCAGATTTCCAGCAGATTTTTAGAACTACTTTTCTATTTTATTTGTATTTATATCATCAAGCTAACTCAATCAATTAATTAAGTCATCAGTTATTCATTTACAAAAAAGGCTTCCTTGTTCTTTCACTCAAAATCTCTCGATCAACCATTAAAGTTGTGTTCAATTCACCAACAAATTGGTATCGAAGCATTCTTCTTAAGGGATCTGTGAGGTTAAAATGAAAGAGAATCTAGTTTTTCAGTTGCTGCACCACCAGCCTTCGATGGAGACAATTATCAAATGTGGGCTGTTCGTATGGAGACTTACCTGGAGGCTTTGGATCTTTGGGAAGCAGTAGAAGAGGATTACGAGGTCCCTCCACTTCCAGCAAATCCTACTGTGGCACAAATCAAAGCACAGAAGGAAAAGAAGACAAGAAAATCAAAGGCAAAAGCTTGTCTATTTGCAGATGTATCTCAAATGATCTTCACACGAATAATGTCCCTCAAAACAGCAAAGGAAATCTGAGATTACCTCAAGGCTGAATATGCAGGAGGAGCTTTTGATGATCGAGAAAAACAAAACCTGGAATTATGGAGTGAAATTTTTAAAGCACAAAGAAATGAAGCTAATTGGTTTTTCTAACAGTGATTGGGGTGGCTCAATTGATGACATGAAGAGTACATCTGGTTACTGTTTTTGCCTTGGATCAGGTATGTTCTCTTGGAGCTCAAGGAAGCAGGAAACTGTAGCTCAATCCACTGCTGAGGCAGAATTTATAGCTGCAACAACTGCAGTTAATCAAGCTCTCTGGTTAAGGAAAGTTCTCGTTGATCTAAACTTGGAGCAAAAACAAAGCACTGAGATACTAGTTGATAACCAAGCTGCCATTGCGATCTCCAATAATCCAGTCTTTCATGGAAAGACTAAGCATTTCAACATCAAGTTATTCTTTGTTCGAGAAGTTCAAAAGAGTGGTGATGTGACTCTCAGTTACTGCAAATCTGAAGATCAAATTGCAGATGTCTTTACCAAACCTCTGCCACTTAGCAAGTTTGAAGATTTCAGGAAGAAGCTTGGAGTGTGCAGCATCTAAACAAGGAGGAGTGTTAAGATCACGTGTTAAGATTGCTGCCACTTAGTTATTTTCTGTTAATGAATTCGAATAAGTCTCCTTTATTTTAGGAGTTTAGTTAGTTTTTTGATTTGCTAGGTTGTTACCAGATTTCCAGCAGATTTTTAGAACTACTTTTCTATTTTATTTGTATTTATATCATCAAGCTAACTTTGAACAATTTCATGTTCAAAGTCCCCATGGAGCTGTGTAGCCTTCTACGTTAATAATAACGCAGAAAAAGAAAGAGGTGCTCCAAGACTTGTAATAAATTATAAACCACTAAACAAAGTATTAAGATGGATTAGGTACCCGATACCTAATAAAAGAGATTTACTAAAAAGAACTTACAAAGCTAACATCTATAGTAAATTTGATATGAAGTCAGGATTCTGGCAAATTCAAATTACCGAGAAAGATAAATATAAAACCGCATTCAATGTCCCATTTGGACAATACGAATGGAATGTTATGCTATTTGGGTCAAAAAATGGCCCATCTGAATTTCAAAACATTATGAACAACATTTTCAACCCTTATAGTAATATGTCAATAGTTTATATTGACGAGGTTTTAATATTTTCTGAGGACATAGATTCTTATTTTAAACACCTAAATACTTTCTTTAAGATAGTAAAACATAATGGATTAGTGGTTAGTGCCAAAAAGATTAGGTTGTTTCAAACAACTATAAGATTCTTAGGACACGACCTTTATCAAGGAACTTATAAACCAATCTGTTGAGCCATTGAGTTCTCATCCAAATTTCCCGATGAAATAATAGACAAAACTCAACATCAAAGGTTCTTAGGAAGCCTTAATTATGTTGCAGATTTCATTCCCAACATTAGGAAAATCTGTGAGCCATTATATAAACGTCTCAGAAAGAATCCTATTCCATGGAGTCTAGAATAGACAAACACAGTCAAAAAGGTCAAGTTAATTGTCCAAAAACTTCCATGTGTAGGAATCCCAAATCCAGACGCATTCATGATAGTTGAAACCGATGCTTCAGATGAAGGATGCGGTGGAATTCTTAAACAAAGAATCAATCCTAAATCTTCAGAACAATTAGTTCGGTTTACTTCTGAAATCTGGTATTCCGCACAAAAGAATTATAGTACAGTCAAAAAAGAAATTTTGTCTATAGTACTATGTATTACAAAGTTTCAAGACGACTTGATAAATAAAGAATTTTTGCTCAGAGTTGATTGCAAATCAGCTAAAGAGATATTACAAAAAGATGTCAAAAATCTTATTTCAAAACAGATTTTTGCCAGATGGCAAGCCTTACTATCCAGTTTTGATTTTCAAATTGATTTTATAAAAGGACAAGAAATTCTTTACCCGATTTCTTAACTAGAGAATTTTTACAGGGTAAAAATGTCAAACAAGACAGGGCCATTCAAGGCCTCTCCACAAAAGAATAGATATTCTGCACTTGTAGAATTCCCTTCTTTACCCGTGAGATCACCACAAATAATGGTAACCCCTCCGAGAGTACCTACTAAAAATATAGCCTCATCCTCAAAGATGACAGTCATTGGTTCTATGCCCAAGATAGAAGGACCTTTTCAGCAGGTTTCATCGAAAGCCTCAACAAGTTCAACAACTGGTAAAGCTTTAACCAGTGCAGATTGTGAAATAAAGACCCCAGAGTCTTTTGCCCAAGCAGTCAAGCCAAGCCCTTGTGACGACCCGGCTAGTCATCTCGTGAGTTACCGCTCCGTTTTCCCCATTTCTGCTTTATTATGCTTCGTTATCCGTGTTTTATGTGATCGAGTTGAGCAGTTTGCGTTCGGAGTGGGTTTGGTAAGAAATGAGACACTTAGTCTCTTTTAAGAAGGTTTAAGTTGGAAAAGTCAACCGGATGTTGACTTATGAGTTAGAGGGCTTGGATGCGAGTTCCGATGGTTCGGTTAGCTTCGGGAGGTGATTTATGACTTAGGAGTATGATCGGAATTGGTTTTGGAGGTCCGGTGTAAAATTAGGCTTGAATTGGTGGAGTAGTATTTTGGCGATTTCCGGTTGTTAGGCGAGATTTTGATCCGAGGGTTGGAATGGAATTCCGAGAGTTGCTATAGCTTCGTATGGTGATTTCGGACTTAGGCGTATGTCTGATTTGAAATTGGAAGTTCGTAGGACAATTCAACGCATTTTGGCGAATGTTGGAAAATAGAAGATTTTTGGAAAGTTTGGCCGAGGAGTTGACTTTTTGATATCGGGGTCGGAATCCAGTTCTGAAAATCTTCATAGGTCCGTTATGTCATTTATGACTTCTGTGCAAAATTTGAGGTCAATCGGACTCGATTTGATAGGTTTCGGCATCGAATGTAGTAGTTGGAATTTGTTAGTTTCATTAGGCTTGAATTGGGGTATGATTCGTGTATTTAGCATTGTTGGATGTGATTTAAGGCCTCGACTAAGTCCGTAATATGTTTTAGGACTTGTTGGTATATCCGAACGGGGTCCCGAATGGCTCGGGTGAATTTTGGGTAGTTAAACGGACTATTTCACCTTTGGAAAAGATGAAAAAAAATTGCAGAAAAACTGGTGCGAGCAGTCCAGTTTGGAAGCTCATATCTTGTAATATATAAGGAATCAGAAAAATTGCAAAACATGAAAGTTGTAGCTCTTCGAATCTAGTTTCCAAACAGATAAACCATCCATCATTTGGACATATATACAGAAAGTTACGATAGATTAAAGTTGGCTGGTACTGCTATTTTCCAGACAGTGTTGATGGCAGAAATTTAAGGACCGAAAATGGTCATTTTCTTCATTTCGTTTTGGATTTTTGGAGCACGGTTCTTGCGTGATTTTTGAGGATTTCTTCATAGCTTCGACTGGGTAAGTGTTCTACATCCGAAAGTGACTATATTTCATAAATCCATGGTCATATTCATCGTTTGATTCGAGTTTTGATGAAAGAAATCGGAATTTTTGTAAAATCTTTTAAAAATGAAAATTTAAGATTTGGAGGTCGATTCGTTATCGGAATTTGGTAAATTTGGTATGGTTGAACTCGTATCGGAATGGGTATTCAGATTTTGTAACTTTTATCGGGTTCCGAGATGTGGGCCCCACGGGCGAATTTAAGTGCAAATTTCGGATTTTAATTGGAAAAATTAGTATTTTCATATGGAATTTATTCCTATAAATTGTATTGACTTAATCGAATTAATTGTGACGTATTCGTTACGATTTTGGGTAGATTCGACGCGCGTGGAGGCCAATTTGAAGGGCAAAGGCGTCGCGGGCTAAGGATTTAGCCGGTTTGAGGTGAGTAATGATCTTAAATGATGTTCTGAGGGTTTGAAAATCCGGATGGCACATCATAGTGCTAAAGGAGGTGAGGCACACGCTCGATGATGAGCGTGGGGTCGTTTACTACCGGGGATTGTGACTTGGTCCGTCCCGATTGATGATTTTACTCTTAATTTGATTGAAACTTACGTGTTATCATCACGATTTGGGCTGATTGCCATATTCGGCTTCTTGCCAGTTATGTAAACCCTTCAGGGGTATTATTTGGGCTTCGTGCCGGTTATGTGAACCCTTTATCGCTGTTTTCTAACTGATTTGATTCATTTCTTAAATTCAGTTTTGAAATTCAAATGATATTTTTAAATGATTTTAATGGGATCGGGTGGCACGCCGCCACGAGATGTGATGTGAATGGATCAAGTGACACGCCGTCACGAGATATTGCGCTACTGCACCCCCCACAGTAAGCGCAGGGTACCCATGGGAACGGGTGACACGCCGTCACGAGATATGACTTGGCCAGTCATGATATTTTCTTTTACTTCATGTTATTGACTTGATTATTTACATGTTTTACTGTTTCATTATGGATTGTTGTATGCCTTATGCGTTTCCTTACTCTCAGTTGTTATTTATAATTATTACTCACTGAGTTGGAAGTACTCACATTACCCTGCACCATGTGTGCAAATTCAGGCGTTATCGGTTCCGCTCCGAGACATTGATTACTACTGTCAAAGCGGCGATTCAGAGACTACGAGGTAGCTGTTGGCGCCCGCAGCCCCGTATCTCTTTTATCTTGTTATTTCCGGTATCTTCGAACAATTGTGCCAAGATATTGTATTAGTAATCTTATTATTAGGATTTTCATTAGTTGCTCATGACTTTGTGACACCCCGGTTCGGGCTGTAGTCGGGATGGTTCACTGTATTTTGCCGCAATTTGCTATTATTAAATCGTACTTATATTATTTTTGTATTGTTTAACTGTTTGAATGAAGTTTAGTTGAATTGGCTGGCCTTGTCTTCATGAGAGGCGCCATCGCGATCATGGTTGGGATTTTGGGTCGTGACAGCACTCCTTCCAAGATAGAAGGAAAAACTTCAGTTGTTCAAGAAAAGGAGATATTTGAAATCATATCAAAAACCCCAATTCTAGTTCTGGCGTTAGACAAAGGATATGAAAATCTCGACATAGGAGATTTGGTTAGACCTTGCTATACGAACAGAAACTACATTGAAACAAATGATCCACTCAAGACTAGAAGGTACTATGAGTTTATTCTAACTGACACAAGATCAGTTTTTATTGAACACAATCTAAGAGATCCGTATCAAATATTCAAAATTCACCATTAATAAGATTATTAGCCCTTTTGAGTGGAATGTTGATCATCTACATATCCCACTCGCATTATCAAGACAGTATAGGCCACAGACCTATAATTTCAAGGATTATATGGATGCCTGGTATAATTTTATATACCTACGTCCCAAGACACATACATGGTTCGTCAAATACAGCGAACAAGTGACAAAGGCAATAATACCCAGATGGTTCTATGACTGGTGGAAAATATTTGGAGGTATAGAGCAAACAATGCCTAAAAGCTTTCACAGGTATTATGAACGATTTCAGGTAGAGCATGAAATCTCTACACTACCAGACCACATAAAAATATGTAAATATTATTTTGCGAAAAGAATTTCGTATGTAATTAGCTGGTCATTTGAAATCAGAGAAATTGACCGTATCAAGCATTTAACCAAAATTCCTAAAATTAAGGGATGGGTTCCTGAAGTTAAATCAGGACACAACAGGACACAGTGAACACGTTTAACTATCAAACCCCAAGATAACATAGAACTAGGAACATCACTAAGAGAACTTAAGAATTTGATTCTAAGCAGAAAAGAAAATAAACTGTAGACATTATACTATAAGAACAGTATAGATTTATTGAGCCTTTTAACCTTGAATTAGATAATAAAGATAGTAGACACATACCTTAAGGATAGTATTTTAAGAAATAAAGCTCAACAAATTATTATTTTATAATATGAAACATCCACATCCTTTGTTCAGATCTTTAAGTTTTCATAACAATCATAGATGGAATCTTCTAGAATATAGAAGAAAAATAATTAAGGTTATTTCTACTACAAAAAGAAATTATTCACTAAATAGAAAATATCAACGAAATTCTCTTAGAGAATTCACCGAAC
Organism: Nicotiana obtusifolia; assembly: GCA_002018475.1. Taxonomy (NCBI): domain Eukaryota; kingdom Viridiplantae; phylum Streptophyta; class Magnoliopsida; order Solanales; family Solanaceae; genus Nicotiana; species Nicotiana obtusifolia. The sequence continues at coordinate 8,947 of MCJB01001207.1, read as the reverse complement.
ACAAAAATAGATTTGATTATTATTTAAAAGTTAATAAAGAAAACATCAATAGGTATACTTCTCAATTCTAAAATGAATCCAGAGAAGAATACAACTCTGAATAGTATTAAGGTATGTGTCTACTATCTTTATTATCTAATTCAAGGTTAAAAGGCTCAATAAATCTATAAGTATAATGTCTACAGTTTATTTTCTTTTCTGCTTAGAATCAAATTCTTAAGTTCTCTTAGTGATGTTCCTAGTTCTATGTTATCTTGGGATTTGATAGTTAAACGTGTTCACGGTGTCCTGTTGTGTCCTGAAGTTAAATCAGCATTATATAATGTCCACGCCATCTTCATGAATTCGGGTGACGGGTTTTAAATCGCCTAATGTTTAGTGGACCTATCAGGGTAGTTACGCGTTTCTCTATATTGTTATTGTTTTTCTGTTTGTTACTCGGTGAGTGTCTTGTTATAGCCTCGTCACTAGGCTCGACACTTACTGAGTACATAAGAACGATTGCACTCATACTATGCTTTTGCAGTTCTTATGCAAATCCCGATGTCAGTCCCAACAAAATTCAGAAGTGATTTGCTCGGACACATTCTCAGGAGACTTGAGGTAGTGCTGCTTGGCAGCAGACCCTAGAGTCTCCTTCCTATCACGATCTACTCTTTATTGTAACATACAGTATTGTACTTTTCGGTGCAGACTTGTATTTAGTATTACTAGTGGCCCATGTACTTGTTACACCAAATTTTGGGGATAGTCTTAAACAGCAATGGTCGTAGCAGGGGTGCACATACTTGCACTATATCAATTAAAGAAAATGGACAGTAGCACAAAAGATCTATATACAATGTAAGATTATCAACATAAATTTGAAGTGAGAACATTGCTTACACGAGGATAATACTTAATAGAAAGCTACACTATGCGCACCAAGACAAAATTTCTTAAGGCCCATGCCTTTTCAGTTTTGCATCTCAGATTGATGTTGTACGGGGTCTTCAATTGGATGCTGAAGCACATGCATCAAATATTTCATCTAGATCCCTACATGTTTGAAAAACATCTCGCCCTTGATGCTTCCACCGGAGCATTCTGTCATGGAGATCATGTACGTTCAGCTGTTTGTTCTTTTCCTCACACATAGCCTCTACTTAAGAATTCATGTGAGGGTGAAGGTGTATCAGAAGTTGAAAAGAAAAAGAAGCAGCGGAACATAAATGTTCAAGGGGCTTATCTTCATGTACTAGGAGATTCTATTCAGAGCATAGGGGTCATGATTGGGGGAGCTATTATATGGTATAAACCAGAGTGGAAAATCATTGATCTAATTTGCACTCTCATTTTCTCTGTAATTGTTCTTGGGACAACCATTAGGATGCTTCGGAGTATTCTTGAAGTATTAATGGAGAGCACACCCAGAGAAATTGATGCAACAAGGCTCGAGAAGGGGCTCTGTGAGATGGAGGACGTTGTCGCGATCCATGAATTGCACATATGGGCGATTACAGTCGGCAAAGTGCTCTTGGCTTGCCATGTCAAGATTAAGCCTGATGCTGATGCTGACACAGTGCTGGATAAGGTGATTGATTATATTAAGAGGGAATATAACATTAGCCATGTAACCATTCAAATAGAAAGAGAGTAGTGGCATGGGGAAGTTTATTTTGGCTGTTGTAATGGTCATTGGCTTCTTTATTCTTTCGAATAGTAGTTAAAAAGGAAAACTTGATCTGGTCAAGCGGTTCCAGTATCTGTTTCATTTTGGTAAATCATGGTTTGAATTTTATTGCAATAGCAAGGTGTTTAGCTCTATTGGAATCTGATTTGAGTCGTGTGGCAACTCTGGCGGATGCTTTTGATCTAATTGATTGTAATGAGGAAAGTATAGTTCTTTCCTCAGGGCTGGTTTTTAACAAGTGTTATATTTGTAGTTTCGTTTCGTTTCATTTTCTAGTTAACTTGAAGAGGAGCCTTGGCGTAACTGGTAAATGTGCCTCCATGTAACTAGGAGGTTACAGATTTGAGCTGTGGAAACAATCTCTTGCAGAAATGCAGGGTAAGGCTGCATACAATATGCTCTTGTGGTCTGGCCCTTCTCCGGATCCCGCGTATAGGGGGAGCTTAATGCACCGGATTGTGTTTTTTTGTTTGTTTATTTGTTTTTTTTGTTTTTTTTTTTGTAATTTGGCTTGACTGTCATTTTTCTTTGTTTAAGTTGAGGAACACCAAAGAGGTGCTTCTCCCTAATTTTTTTTGGGTTCTCCTAGCAGAGTGAAAGAATTAGGAAAGAGTTATGAGCTAGGTCTCATACCTCCTAATTCTTTCACTTTGCTAAAACTAGAGAATATTTTAGCGGAGGCGGCAACCATGGTATAATGCATTTGGTGCATGAGTGTAGGTATTATTTAGACTTGGTAACATGTATAGATATTTGATACTGGAAGACATCATTAACTTTGCTGACTAATTCAGATTGCACTTATGTCTAGAATTTCTATGTTCTGTTTTAAGGAATCTTTTGGTCCTCTTAGATATTTATATGAGTCAATTGGTCAGTGAGAATTGATAGTCAATCTTGCTTGGGAAATACACAGTCGGCTGTTGGTTAGCACAGTTGGTCCCGAATTCGGAAAAAGGTAGAGCTTGGGATAGATTGGTGATCAGCATCCAAATACTCAGATTGGTGTTGTTAAATGCTCATTTGAGGAGCCCTTACGCCCTAGAACTCAAATAACGTTTGGTTGTGCGGCTTGCTTGTCTCGCACTTTTGGTGTATATGTTAAAAGTAGGGTGTGTATAGATCGAGTTGATTCGGATTTTTTAATTATCAAACTAAATTAATGATGTTGGGTTTTTAAATCTATAAACCAAATCAACAAAGTCGGGTTTTTCAATCTCGGTTATTGATTTTTTTGGGTTTTAGGGTTTTTTTTCTCGGTAAAATCTTCATAGCACAAAATATGTAACTTGTGCTCCAAATATTTCTTTAGTCATAGTAAGATACAACTATATAATGTATTTTTCAAGAAAATAACATAATAATATGAGATAAGTTATAGCATTATACTAAAATATTCAATAAAAAAGATAATAAAATTGCATAAAATTAATATTGCTAATTAATAAGCCATAATAAAAATTAACATAATTTAAAAATACTATATAGCTCATGCTAAAATAAGTATAGCTAATAAGTACTATTAATTATATAATTAAGCACTAAAAAAAAGGATAAACTAACTTATGCATTTTCATTATAAACAAATGTAAAACTAAAAAATAGATATCCAACACTGTCATCATTCCTAGTGTTGAATTGAATTTTTTTGGTTAGAATTAGTATTGACTTGAACTTTGTTTGAGTTACTATATTTATGAGCAATAAAATTTATTTACCATTCAAGAATGTTAAGTCCAAACTTGAAATAATACGTTAAAAGATAAAACTGTAAAAAAGTTTAAGAAATATTTATAAATTACATTCCAAAAATTATTTATATGTATAAAATATTTTTCAAAATTGGATAAATGTACTATCATGTTGGTTTGGTTTCTGCTTGACTTTTTTAGTTAAAACCAAATCAAACCAATTATGATCGGATTTCATTTTTCAATATCAAACCAAACCACAATTGGGGATTTTTTTTCCCAGTTTGACGATGATTATTGATTTAGTATGATTTATCGGTTTTCTTTATACATCCCATACTCTCACCAACTACATAGCATCATCTCAACATTGTTTCTTGTAAAAACTTTTTGAGCGAAAACTCAATAACTAGTCTCAGTAATTGTATATTGGACCTAAGCAAGCATTTCTTTTATCTGATATCATTGACTAATTGACATTTCGAAAAATTAAATTGACCAATTGCTTAAGAAAGTTAAAGTTTTCGTTTAAAAAAATAGTATTTAGAGAAATAAAAATGTGGAAAAGTAAAGATTGAAAACTGTTATGAAACAATAAAAAAAGAAAGAATATTGCAAAGAAAGAAAGAATTTTTATTGATTTGAGATTATTTACAATGCAATAGAACTCCTCTATTTATAGGAAAAAAGTGACTTAGCCATAAAGTAACAAACCCTAAAATCTCTCTAAAATATAGAATTCACCTTAAATAGAATTCTATTTATAACACTCCCCCTTGAATGTCTATTCAATAGATAATATGCCTCGTTAAAACCTTAACTAAAATAAAACTCAGTGAAAATTTTTTTAGTAAAGGAATACTTATCTAGCAATAGCCTTTCCGCATCGGGGCTGATAATTGGATAGTCGCCTTTTGGTTGCCTCGTTAAAAGCCTTGCAAGGAAAATCCAATGGGACAAAACCTTATAAGAAAAAAAGAGTACAACGTGTATTAACTTTCCCTAATGAGACAATCAATTCACATATTTGAGCTGTAGACCATCTTCAAAAGATCGTTGGTAGAGATTTGATAAACAAATCAGTCATATTAACTTGAATGAATTTGTTTCACCTTGAAATCATCATTCATGATAGATATGTAATGTCGTGGAATAAACTTTTCAATATCTTCATAGGGGTAAAAATTTCTCGCTATCACATTATCATGATTATAGTTATAGCAAGATACAAATGTGCACAAATTACCCTTAGGGTGTAGTACTTTCATGACCAAGAATTCTGTATGCTTTAAGCAATTTAAATCCTTCAGGGATTATCATATAAGTTAAGTCATATAAGCCATATAAATAGACTTTAGATGCATATCAAATTTTTATGTCATGCTAGACAAATAAAATAGACAAAGGTGATTGCACACACCATTGACTTTTATACGTTCAAGTATTTGAACTACATACCCAAAACTACATGTCTTTCATATGCAACCAATTCTATTAGAATTGTGTCTCTTCCATTTGGCCAATATTTTTGTGTCTGTAGGCGACATACTTAAGGTATTCATATCTTCATTTATATTTTCAGGTACCTGAACCTCTCCTGAGATTTTATGAAGTGTTATGTCATGTGATCTTCTAGATCACTTGTCTCCTTATTATGATCATTTTGATCATTTGCTTATCTTCTTTATCAAGAATTTTATTGAAACCGATTAGTCTATACGCTTTCAGCGTACTATAGACTCTGTCCTTCTAGGATTTATTCTAATAGGAGCATTTGCAGTGAGAATATAGTTGCTTTCTTTGGGTAAGCAAATGCGTCCGACATACTTTGCAATATATTGCAGATGAATTATCTTTTTATGAACTTCAAGTTCATATTATCTTATTCGAGGATCTAGATGTAGAAATGATAATTCATTCCACGTAACTTTTTCTCAAATGTATATCATCTCTCCTCCTTATGTTAGAAAAACTAACTTGCTTCATCAACTTTGGAATTCATCTTTGTGCATTATGGTGTTAATCAAACTATACATTGCACATCAATAATAATAAGATGGAATTATTTGGTTCCTGACCCTGAACCAGTTGTGAGGGGAGAATGTAATATACTTTCGTGTATAATGTATATCAAACTGATGTCGATAACTTTGTTCTCATAAGCAATAGTTTAGCTATTAAGTGGAGGCACTAAATAAATTATTTGCTAAACCAACTGTGATGTAAACCAACTTATCAAGATAAACTGTCTTGAGTAGAAAATCTAAAAATTATGCTCTTAATTAAATTATTAAGCAAGTTACCTCGCAAATACCAGGTTGCGGGTTAATAATAATCGCGCATGTAAGCATCTCATAGATGCATCTTTATAAGGTTTACATGGTAGGTGAATGGGCCTATATTCACCTTTGATATTTCCAGCGTTCATGTGATTCAATCCCAATTTTAGTTGGTTTATTAATTAATGAGAACAAACAACATAAGAGAATTCGTAAAGAACTTTCTAATTCTTTAGTATTTACCCATGCGAATTCTCTTTTATTTTTGCACATCATACTTCAATTGATATGACTAAACTAGTCATGCCAACTGGATAAATTATCAGTAATGATAAATTGCAGGTTTACACCATGACATGTGCAATTATCAATAAAGTTCAAGTTTATTATTATATAGGTTTTTATACAATAAACTTTTACTTTATTGTTGCATACTTTTATTTGTGTAGTACAAACTAAAGAATAAAGCAGGTAGCTTTTCACATACATATTACGCCGCTACAAGTTGTAGTAATATAAGATATTAAATCTTTCCTTTATTTATTGTCTCAATATAATCAACCGCCTTCCCCGAATACTTTAGAAACTCAATAAGTTTCTTTGAGACTTACTGCGACACAATATTTTATTGATAATCAATTATATTCCTCCAAAATAGTAATAATTGGCTCTTCTAGAGCTCTCAAATAATTTTGTATTACCATATATTCATCAACATACGTATGGTGAATATCTTTAAAGACAAAGTTATACCATTATGGTCATGATCAAAATTATATGCAAGATCTATTTCTTGCATTATTGTTGTCCTTTAATAATCACATTACCAAAATATTTTGGCGTATAAATCTTCCAAGAATAAATATGTATTCATAAATCACATGTTATCATATTCACATCACGAATGGACCATAATCATCTAAATGTGCTTTATAAAATCTCATGTCAAATCGATGACAAACATTACTTCCACAGAGTGAAGGATTATTTTGAGAATCCTTATTATTCTCATTACCATAATGATGACGATTATAATTTCGTCTATTGCCACGTCCTCCATTGAAACTTCGCGGTAATAATTTTATCTTCTTTTAGACTTATTATATATTGCTACCATATTCTCTTAAGGGAATGAGAATGAAGCAAATTCAATGAGACGGATTTTCCTTTTTGTGCTTACAATCATACATGGATTTGATAATGGCAAGACAGAGAAATTTTACCATTTCGAGTGGTTGTGGTTATAATTTCTTACAAACTGTATTATAATCAAACTTTGTTGTCTTTACTTGTATTTAAAATCAAATTATAAAATTTCAAGAGTTTAGAAGAGAAAAATAAGGTAAAATACTTACCTTCGATCCAAAATTTATTCCCGAAGGAAGTTCATGGAACAATTGACAATCATTATGCTCAATATTATATACATATTGAGCACAATGCACGTATCCTAAAGCCTGGTTACCAAAGCATATGCCTCTACTCAATTGGTTAGAGTCTCGTGCTGATAACGTGTTATGAAACAATAAAAGGAGAAGATATTGCAAAGAAAGAGAGAGAATTCTTATTGATTTGAGATCATTTACAATGGAATAGAACCCCTAAATTTATAGAGAAAAGTGATTTAGTCACAAAATAACAAACCATAAAATCTCTATAAAATATAGACATTCACCTTAAATATGATTCCATAGAATTTCATTTACAACAAAAACTAATTATTCAACATAATAAAGTTATATATGATGTGATTATTTAGTATGACTTCAGTGGTTACACGTATGTTACACGTATTTAACATAGGATGAAGAAGGATAAGGTTAAGGGGCCGCCTTATGAAGTATGAGCATTTTAGTACCTGCATATAATTCTATATTCTCAATAATATATTGTTTGGTTTTCATTTTCAATTGGCATAATATTCAGCATTAACTTTCTCAGGTTTGGTTGCTTCTTTCCTTGTCAGCATAAATACCTGCTTACGTTATACAAGATATAGTATGTATTATTTTACCTTAGATAGAACGTAAAAGAAAAATACAAGAATCAATACTCTACATAGATTAAAATACGAAAATAGTCAAACTTACCTTCATAATAGTAGCTAAATTTTATCTTGATAAAAAAGTAAACAAATATTTTGAATCATACATTGTATAATACGTAATATATCAAACTAAACATTCAAAAAAAAATATATCTCTGGATTACATTTTCTACTAATCCTGTATTGATTCCTATATAATTAATCCTTATATTACTAATTTTTACATAATTAATTTTTATATAACTAATTCATACATTATTTGTTGGGAATAAATCCCCTATGGAGATAATATTCAGAGTAATAAAGATGGAATAATAATGTAACACGGAGATACGATAATTAACAAGAATAAAAGAGTGACAACGACACCAAGATTTTTACGTGAAAAACCCTTTTGAATAAGGGAAAAAACCACGGTCCGAGACGAGCAACTGATTTCACTATAGCAAGGAATTTTACACTTTGTAGATCCGAGTAAAATACTCACCACAACAATGCTCTTTAAGAAATAACACTCTTTTGATATTCTCACCTTACTACAATATCGCTCACTCTCTATTTTTCCTCACAGACTTTCCTGTGAAACCTCACTCTTTCTTCCTCTCTTTGTTGGTGTGTAGAAATGAGAGTTGAATCTCTCCTTTTATAGCCAAAGCCTCACTCTCTAAAGCCTACTATATTTGACAATTTGTACACACTTTTTCTTCTTTTTCTTCAATGTCAACAAAGTTGGCTACCAACCAAAGACATTCAACAAAGTTGGCTACCAACCAAAGATATTCAACAAAGTTGGTTACCAACCAAAGACATTCAACAAAGTTGGCTATCAACCAAAGAAATATTGAATGAGATGGAACTTATCATTATTAAATCATGCAAAACGACCCCTAATGTTTGTTTCTTCCTTTTGTGGCAGACAATTATAAACCGAAGTGCCAGGTGTTCGGCCTAATTATGCAAAGGATTATTGTAAGGGCTTTTTCACTTTTCGTCCGCGTCAAAAATTATTTACATTCGGTAGTCAAAAATATGTATAAAACTTATATATAATATACAAAATGTGTATATATACAAAAAATATATATTTTTTCGGCTATTATTTTAAGAGCGGCTATACAGTGCCAACAAGCTATCCAAAAGAAACCTACCAATAGCCTAATATATTATGTTCTCAGCTCATGTTAGTTAACGTACGCTGACCTCGTCTCATCCATGGCGAGTGGGAGGGGAAGAGGGCGTGGTAGGCCCAAAAAAGCTC
>MCJB01001206.1:0-16050 GCA_002018475.1 Nicotiana obtusifolia | reverse complement strand
GGGGTGATTGGGGGTGGGGGTGAGTGGGAGTGAGTTGGTGAGGATTGGTGGGGATGGGGAATATGGTGGAGAAGTTTGAAAAAGAGTTTTGAAAAGTATTTTTCATTCTTTTGACAGGGAAAATGTTGAACCCCAATTGAAGGAAAATAAGTTCATGAGAAAAATATTTTCGAAAATATTAAATCCAACCAATCATAAAAAAATTTAAAAACATTTTTCGAAAAATACACCAAACACACCCAAATGACTGAAAATACGAAAGTAGTTTAAAGAGCTATAGTGGGACAGAACTTTTTATGTAAGCCAACTATGTATCAGATCAGGAAGTGACGTAAGTCAACTAAATTGCATCATCTAATAAAAGAGTAGGATAAGAAATGAAGGGAAAACAATTTACTATCAGTAACGCCCCGTAGAATTTTGTAAAGTTTTAAGACTTTAAAGTGCGTCAATGACAATTAAAACTGATGTTTTGCATGCTAAAGAAACTATGGACTATCACCACAACACATAATAGTTGATTTTATACTAAAGGGCTAGAATACAATAAACGTTTTTTTTAGGAGGATAATTAAGTTCGAGTAAAATCGATTTATATTAAATATTCGAATAATCGCGTGACATGTGAAATCGGAGACAGACCGAAGATGAAGCAAGTGAAAACCAAGATCGAGGACGACATCTTCAGTTGGCACCAGGTAGATTCCGAAGGGAACATATCCATGGAAGCAAACGAATATTTATCACCAGATGATACTTATTGAAGAATATTCCTTAGTATTAAATACACAGTTGTTGCAGAGAATATTAGCATTCATGACTTGTCGTTATTTATTCATCCATGGCCCCCATTATTGTCATTTAAGAGGAGCTTGATCCTAGGACCCTGTTCCTTATCTATAGCTATAAATAGTGACTTCAACAACCATTGTAAGACACGAAATCTCTGGCAAAACTTATGCTACACATTATTCCCAAGCTAAACAATACTTTTTTTTCTATCTAATATTGTGCTCAACGCTGTCTTCGGAAGCCTTGCTCCCGGAATTAGGCTATTTGTTGTTTATTTCGATTTTAACGCTAAGTCTTGTATTTTCATTTAATTTATTTTGTCAATTTTGGATCAAATCAGTTCACTTGTCTATAAACTACGTAACAAATTCAATTGTACAGTTTTACGGATAAACAGTTTGGCGCCTACGGTGGGGCTTAGACTTCTGCATAAGAGTTGATCCCTGCACCTATTACTAACTTTTTTGATTCCTTGTTTCATAGTAAAAATCGAAGAAATGGAAGCTAATGATGTCAACATCACACATAACGTTGAGGCGCAAGAAAATCTGCCTCAACATGAGATTCCATCAGTAACACCCGCAACGAGGAGGATGTAGCAACTCCGATCCATGGCAAGTGCTATCCTCAACATGTACAGGAGACAACTCCTGATGACGATGAGGACGAGCATGTTGTAGAAACAGTAAGGATCATGAGGGAGCAGCAAAAGGCCATCATGAGCCATCTCTCAAAGCACGACCAGGCCATAACGGAACTCAAGCAGGCATTGTCAGGAGCCTCCAATAATGCAAATGCAAGAGGCCTTGTTCCTTCCGGCGCTCCTGCACATCAAACAGCTCAAAGGGTTGATAACAACACCCCGAGGGGTGAGTTCGGCTTCGACGGAGCTGGGGGGAATGGCAACGGATTCGGTAACAACAACGACAATGATCCCTTCAAAATCGAACTCATGAGAGTCATGAGGAAAATGAACGAGTGGATGGATTAGAACGTAAAAGAGTTCCACGCTCGAATAGACCAAATTCCGGGCGCACCACTAGTGTTGAAAGGCATGGACTCAAAGAAGTAAACACGATTGCCGGTCAAACCGAGCACACCACCAAAATTGATTCCAAAACGGTTCAATATGCCGGACATACCAAAGTATGATGGAACTTTGGACTTTCAGGAGCACATCACGACTCATACAACGGTGGTGAAAGAAAAAAACTTGGCTCAATATGAGATTGAGTCGGTCCTGCTGAAGAAACTCGGGGAAAATCTCACAAAAGGGGCGTTGGCATGGTATTCAATCCTACCCAAACACTCGATTGATTTCTTTGAGATGCTCGCAGATTATTTCATCAAGGCCCATGCTGGGGCTAGGAAGGTCCAGTCTCGGAAGGCGGACATATTCATAATTTCACAAGGAGAGTCTGAGTTGCTGCCTGAGTTTGTGATCAAGTTCCAGAAAGAGAGGATGATGTTACTGGCCGTGCCATATGAATGGGCAGCTGAGGCATTTACTAAAAGGTTGAACCAGAGGCTGAAAGAAAGCTTGCTCGAGTTCCAAGCAACCACATGGGTGATTGTCCATAATCGTTATGAATCAAAGATAAGGATAGAAGATGATCAGCTTGGGTTGCTGGCATCAACTAAGGTCGGAATCGAGAAAAGAATAAGGATAAATCAACAGATGATTTTTATGTGGATCGGCAGTCTTCAAAGGGCTAATTATTTCCCTACGAAAGGGCTGAAGGATCTGGCATCACAGGGTTCCGGTCAGTGAATAGGTTCGTCCCTGATAGAAGAACTGACCGCGGACGGAACAATAGGTCATTGCAGGTCAAAGAGGTATCAAGTTCCAGGGATTCCATTATCCTAGGCTTCCAGAGTATAATTTCAATATTAGTGTGGTGGAGCTAGTATCGTCGATGAGAAACATCAAGGAAGCGCAGTTCCCGAGGCCAATGATATCCGGCCAGAGGGATCCTAATTTGTGGTGCGAATATCATGGGACTAATGGTCACCAAACTAGGGACTGTCGATATCTGCGCGAGGAATTGGCAACGCTGTTGAAGAACGGCCATCTCAGGGAATTCCTAAGCGACCTGGCCAAGAACAATTACGACCGCAATCGAGACAACATAGAACCATCAAGGATAGGGGAAGACCCTCCTTGACTAACTATTAACATGATTTTCGGGGGGAACGAGATCAACGGTGTAACTTTCTTGTCAACAAAGAAAACAAAGGTATCAGCGTCTCATAGCAAAAGACTCCGGGAAGTCGCCGAAGACGACATCGCCTTCACGGAAGATGATGCTGATGGACTTCTCTGCCGCACGACACCCTCATAATTTCTCTTAACGTACTAGATTATGAAATGGTTGTGCCATGACCCAAATAAAATCCAACCAGCCGTGATGGCACCTAACCCAACCCGCTAGTAAGCCAATTAAGATTAATTCAATTCAAATGAAATTTACTTAACTTTATTACATTTCCCAAGGACTGGTAGTACAAATCATGAGCTTCTAAGATTTAGATTTTACAAAGCTGGTATGAAATAAAATACATCATCTGTTTGAAATATACATGAACATATTAAGAATTCTAAAGCTATCAAGAACAAGAGGAAGCTATGACTGGATCGCAGGTACATCTTCAATGCCAGCTCCCATCATACACAGCAACATCATCATTTGAAATCTGCACGAAAGGTACAGAAGTGTAGTATGATTATAACCGACCCCGTGTACTCAATAAGTAACAAACCTAACCTTAGGTTGAAAGTAGTGACGAGCTTGGACAACAGTTGGAGTCCAACATCAATAGTCAGGAAAACAACTCAGAACAATATAAATAAACAATACAAGTAATAACTCAAGATGATGCTCCGCTAGTTAAAATTCCGAAAAAATAGGCATGTTTTTCAAAGATGACAACAAAACTCATTTCTTTTCACCAAATCACAAAAATATGAGTGAATTTGAAAACTGTGATATTTTCCAAAAACTTTCTTCCACAATAAGAAATTTCATTATCAAATGGCATGAGGAAAAATGCATTTCTATGCCTATATGTCAAGTGCGCATGTCAAATGCGATGCAACATAGTGATAAAACCATATTCATACTCTCAGAGTATCAATTTACTCAGTACTCCCAGTCACTCAATCCTCACAGTCATCAGTCCTCACAGTCACTCATGCCTCACAGTCACTCAATCCTCCCAAATCACTCAACACTCGTACTTGGCACTCGCACTCAGTAGGTACCTGCGCTCACTATGGGTGTCCAGACTTCGGAGGGGCGGATCCAACCCAAACGCTATAATAAGCCAATCATGGCATGAATCAATAGAACATGCTACGGCGTGTAGCCTGATCCCATAAATATCCTCACAATCAGGCCCTCGGCCTCACTCAGTCATCAATCTCTCCAGTCTCTCGGGCTAAAAAATGTCATGAAAATCAGCCCAAAATGATGATATAGTGTGTCAATGAATAGCAACAGAGACTGAGATATGATATGAAATGAATGAATATGAATGAGTATGTAATTGCAAATTAAGCAAATAATTCAACAGCAACACGACCTCTGTGAGTCCCCAATAATACCAGCATATAGCCTCAGCATGATTTTTTTTTAACATGAGTCTCAGCTCAATTTCTCTCACACGTGGAGAATACATGGAAAATGACAAGGTTATTTGACTACACAAATCCACAAAATCAATTAAGTCACAATTTCTATGCTGCACGCCCACACGCCCGTCAACTAGCATGTGTGTCACCTCCAAACCAATCACATAACACGTATAATCGGGGGTTCATACCCTCAGCACCAAGATTAGAAGTGTTACTTACCTCGAACAAGCCAAATCCAATGCCAAGCAAGCTACACAATACTCCGAAAATTCCATTCTGTGCGTATCGACCTCCGAGCGCCTTCCTATCTCCTTAATTCAAAGCCAAACGATCCGAAACTAGTCAAACATGTGAAAATTAACCAAAATACACTCCAATGCTTACAATTTAACAATTTATAAAAATTTCCAGCTCCGCTCAAAAAGTCAACCAAAAGTCAACAGTGGGACCCACGACTCATAATTCGACAAAATTAAAAAATCCGAACCCCCATTCTACCATGAGTCCAACCATACCAAAATTACTCAAATTCGACCACAACTCAGCCTTCAAATCCTCAATTAAAGTCTACAAAATTTTCTACCATTTTCAACCCAAAATACTAATTTAATGAAAAAAACAACAAATGGATTCATGTAATTTAACCAAAATCGAGTTAGAATCAATTAACCCAATCCTCCTGGTGAAGATCACTTCACTCCGAGGCTCAAATCTCCAAATTTAGTAAAAGAACCAAAACCTCGAAGTATATAGAATCTGCCCATCAAGTTTCGCATTTGCAAACAAAAGGGCCGCTTCTGCGGCGTCGCTTTTGCGACAAACCTACGCTTCTGCGAAAAGCACTGAAACTCCGCTCTTTCGCACCTGTGCAACAGGACCTGTAGACGACTTCGAATTGGAGTTTTGACGGTTCCAATAGCTCGTTATCGAATAGGTGTTCGGATTTTGTAATTTTGGTCGGGTTTTGAGAGTTGAATTTTTATTTCTTTGCAAAGATCGTACATATTATTTGAATTAGTTTCATGCAGTTTATATTTATGGTATGAAGTTAATTTGGCTAGATTCGAGCTGTTCGAAGTTGGATAAGTGAGGGAAAGGCCTACTAGTGGATTGAGTTAACGTGTTTTGAGGTAAGTGTCTCGTGTAACTTTGTGTGTGGGAATTACCCCTTAGGATTGGTGTTGTTTTTGTGATAATTGTGATGTGTGGAAGTCGTGTGTGCAAGGCGACAATTGTGCACATGGGCTAAATATAGAAATTTACCGGTTTTAGCTATGTAGATTCCTTTCATGCCTTAATTGAGTTACCTTAACATGATCTAGTCATCATTGTTAGTCTATCTTCACATGATTTACTTGTCTTATCTCTTACTTGTTAATTTCATTATATGTTTAGTTGAAGTTGCTGTTGTTTTCTCTATTCATTATTCATTATTTAACTGTGAATTCTTTACTTGAAGTTCTCATTCTTGGAATATCTTGTTGATGAAACCGGTATTGAGTCCGTGATTCACATTGAGGCAAAGTGTTAAGTCATGAAATACTATTCTGTTGAGTTATTCACTTTCGATTGTTATTGCTGAGACTAGTGTGTACATTGTGGTTGAGCCATGGGCTCTTTGTTGTGAAAACACTGTCATTGTTGAATACTTTGGCAAGTTGGAATACTGGGCACTTGAGGTGCGATTCATGATACGTAGTGATATTGATATGGATGTAGTGGTATAAAGTTTTGGGGTTGAAACGCATGCGGTGAGATAATGTGGTCTTGATATGCGTGGCTAGTAGGGGAACTACTAGAAGTCATGCAGTGTGATAAGGTGGGCTAAAACATGGGATGCTATTTTGGGAAAATGATTTTCAAAACCAAATTCAAGGCTTCCGCGGTGATATAAAGAAGGATTTGAATTATTCTTATAATTTGAGACTACAAGACGGTACCTCAATAGTGACTCTTGTTGGTATTGCTCTATTGCTGCACTTGTCTTTGGTTGTTTTGTTTCCTTAGCATATCATTCCTTGTTTTCTCCCTATTGCATTATTTGCTTTAATTCTGTGTAGCTAACCTTGATATGTTATTTGTTGTTTCAATTTCATTGCTTTCCATACTACACTGCCATACACTTGTACAATTTTTCTTATTTATTCCAGAAGGGTCTTGACCTGACCTCGTCATTACTCTATCAAGGTTAAGTTTGACACTTAACAGGTACCTTTGTGGTGTACTCATGCTACGCTTCAGAAAATCTTTTGTGCGGATCCAGGTACCTCCTACTAGTCCAGGCATCAGTGAGCTGAGTTCGTACTTGGAGACTTCAAGGGATGCCTGCCGACATCTACACGACTTGGAGTCACTTTTTATCTAATTCTATATTTTCCTTCTTTTATTAGACTCAGTTGTATAGGGATGACTATGATGCTGTTGTAGAGCTAGTGACCCGATATCACCAGGTTTTGGAAAAATTATAACTGCTGAGCAGTGGAGTGTTCTTTATAAGAATTGCTGAGTATTTGAGAGTTCATTTGCTATTTCAGTTATATTCTATATGATTGTTAGGCTTACCTAGTCTTAGAAACTAGGTGCCATCAGGACATTCTACGGAGGGAAATTGGCGTCGTGATAAGTTGGTATCAAAGCTCTAGGTTCATAGGTGCTATGAGTCACAAGCAAGTTTAGTAGAGTCTCGCGGATCAGTACGGAGACGTCTGTACTTAACTTCAGGAGGCTATGGAACTGTTAGAAAAAGTTTCACTTCTTTGATTCCTTATCGTGAGAATTTGTTGATTTCGAAATTCTAAATCTATGTCTTTCTATTCTCTCACAAATGGTGAGAACACACACAGCTGGATCTGATGATCAGGCACCTGCGTCCTCTGCTACCGTGAGAGTCCAGTGCCGGGGCTGAGGCCAAGGACGGGAAAGTGGTGCAGGCAGAGCACCTGCCCGAGCTGCTACAGAGGAGCCACCAGTAGCTCCAGTTGGAGAGCAGACCCCCGAGACGCCAATTACTACCTCTACACTTCAGGAGATTCTCACCCAGGATTTTAGCATGTTTGGCACTTTAGCTCAGGCGGGGTTGATTCCACGTGCTCCTACCACATCTCAGGCTTGGGGAGGAGCACAAACTCCCGCATCCCGTACAACAGAGCAGCGGGTCCAGGTTGACCAGGTCCTAGAGGTCATACCAGTGGAGCCGACTGTCCCACTTCAGCCCGTAGTTAAGGAAGCAGCTTCTGAGGGGAAGCAGCTCGGTATGGTCATTACGAGTTCCTTGTGATGTCATTTGGACTGACTAACACCCCAGTAGCATTTATGCACTTGATGAACAGTGTATTATAGCATTATCTTGACTCATTCGTCCTTGTTTTTTTTACGACATCTTGGTGTACTCCCGGAGCCGGGAGGATCATGAGCAGCACCTGAGAACCGTGCTCCATACCTTGAGAGAAAAGTATTTGTATGCAAAATTTTCAAAGTGTGAATTCTGGCTTGATTTGGTGGCGTTTTTGGGTCATGTCGTGTCGAGTGAGCGGATTAAGGTGGATCCGAAGAAGATTGAAGTAGTGAAGAGTTAGCCCAGACCGTCTTCAGCTATTGAGATCTGGACTTTTCTTGGTTTGGCAGGGTATTGTCACCAATTCGTAGAGGGTTTCTCATCTATTGCTGCTCCTATGAGCATATTGAACCAGAAGGGTGCTCTGTTCAAGTGGACCGAGGAGTGTGAGGAGAGCTTTCAAAAGCTCAAGACTGCCTTGATTACAACCCTATTTTTGGTGTTGCCTACGGGTTCGGGGTCTTACACTGTGTATTGTGATGCATTGCGTGTTGGCCTTGGCACGGTGTTGATGCAAGACGGTAGGGTGATTGCCTAGCCTCTAGAAAGCTGAAGGTGCATGAGAAAAACTATCATGTCCACGACCTTGAGTTAGCAGCTATTGTTTTGTACAGTGTCCCTTGTGACGTCTATATCGACCATTGGAGTCTACAGCATCCGTTCAAACAAAAGGCTCTTAATTTACGTTAGCGAAGATAGTTTTAGTTGCTTAAGGACTATGATATCACCATTCTGTATCATCTTGGGAAGGCTATTGTGGCAGATGCCTTGAGTCGTAAGGCGAAGAGCTGGGACAGTTTAGCATATCTACCGGCAGCAGAGAGGCCATTAGCATTTAATGTTCAGGCCTTGGCCAACCAGTTGTTGGATTGGATGTTTCAGAGCCGAGTCAAGTTTTGGCTTGTGTGGTTTCCTAGTCTTCCCTATATGATCGTATCAGAGAGCGTCAGTATGATGACCCCCATCTGATTGTCCTCAAGGACACGGTTCAGCGATGACGGTGTGTTACGGATGCAGGGTAGGCTATCTGTGCCTAATTTAGATGGTTTGCGTGAGTTAATTCTTCAAGAGGCATACAGTTCGCGTTACTCCATTCACTTGGGTGCCACCAAGATGTATCAGGACTTGAGGCAGCACTATTGGTGGAGGAGAATGAAGAAGGACATAGTGGGGTATGTACCTCGGTGCCTAAATTTCCATCCGGTGAAGTATGAGCATTAGCGGCCAGGCGGATTACTTCAGAGGCTAGAGATTTTAGAGTGGAAATGGGAGCGGGTTACTATGTATTTTGTTGTTGGACTCCCACGGAATCAGAGGAAGTTCGATGCAGTATGGGTGACTGTAGATAGGACCAAGTAGGCTCATTTCATTTAGTGGTGACTACTTATTCTTCAGAGCAGCTGGCTCAGGTCTATATTTGTGAGATCGTCAGACTTCATGGCGTGCCGATATCCATCATCTCTGACTGGGGTACGCAGTTTACATCGTGGTTCTGGAGGGCCGGGTTGAGTTGAGTATAGCATTTCACCCTGAGAAGGACAGAAAGTCCGAGCGCACTATTCAGATATTTGAGGATATGCTCCGTGCGGTTGTGATGGAGTTTAGGCGTTCTTAGGATTAGTTCTTGCTGCTTGCGGAGTTTGCCTACGACAACAGCTACCAGTCGAGCATTTAGATGGCTTCGTATTAGGCTTTGTATGGGAGGCAGTGTCGGTGTCCGGTGGGTTGGTTTGAAGGGGGTGAGGCTAGGCTTTTAGGTCTAGACTTGGTTCAGGATTCTTTTGGAAAAGGTTAAATTGATTCAAGATCAGCTTCGCACCGCTCAATCTAGATAGAAGAGTTATGCGGATCGGAAGGTTCGCGATGTTGTATTCATGATTGGGGAGCGGGTCTTGAACCGGGTTTCGCCCATGAAGGTATTATGAGGTTCGGGAAGAAGGGAAAGTTGAGCGCTAGGTATATCATACCTTTTGAGGTTCTTGAGAGGATTGGAGAGGTGGCCTACAAGCTTGTAGCACCACCTAGTCTAGCTGCAGTTCATCTAGTATTCCATGTTTCTATGCTCCGAAAGTATCACGAAGATGCTCTCATGTGTTAGACTTTAGCTAAGTCCAGTTGGACAAGGTTTAGTCTTATGTTGATGAGTCGATGGCCATTTTGGAAAGGCAGGTCCGAAAGTTGAGGTGGAAGAACATTACTTCAGTGAAGGTTCAGCGGAGGGGTCAACCAGTCAAGGAGGCGACTTGGGAGACCGAGCATGATATGCGCAGCCATTATCCTCATCTTTTCACCACTTCAGTTATGTATCTATACTCGTTCAAGGACAAATATTTGTTTTAAGAAGGGAAGGATGTAACGAACCGGCCAGTTATTTTGAGTATTTTAGCCTCGATCCCTTATTTATGGCCTTCCCTATGTTATATTGCGGTTTTGGGACTAGCCGGGGTGTTTGGTTTTGGTTTCAGGTGAGTTTTGGAGCGAAATAGGACACATAGTTCCTAAATTGGAAGTTTAAATTGAAAGAGTTGACCGTAATTTGACTTTTGTGTAGACGATTCCGGAATGGAGTTTTGATGGTTCCACTAGCTCCATATGGTGATTTAGACTTATAAGAGCGTATCCGGATGTTGATTTGAAGGTCCGTAGGTCGTTCTTGCATGAGTTGGATAAAGTTAGAAAGTTGAAGGTCTTGAAGAATGGAAAGTTTCACCGGGAGTTGAATTTATTAATATCAGGGTCAGATTTCAATTCCGAAAGTTGGAATAGGTCCATCATTTTCATTTATGACTTGTGTGTAAAATTTGAAGTCAATCGGATTTGTTTTGGTATGATCCATATTAATTTTGAAATTCGGAATTTCATAAGTTCATTAGGCTTGAATCGATGCGTGATTCGTGGTTCTTGTGTTATTTAATGTGATTTGATGCTTTGGACATATTTATTTATGTATTAGAACTTGTTGTTATGTTTGATTGACGTTCCATGGGCCTCAGGCGTAATTCAGACCATGTTCAGCGCATTTTGGAACCTTGAACTGTTGAATCTGCTACTATTGGTTTCCTTGTACGCGATCGCGAGTACGGATTCACGATCCTGAAGAGTTTTTTGGTGAGCTGGTGAAAGTGTTCTATGCGATCACGAGAAGGGTCTCGCAATCGCGATGTTTGGAGAGTCAATGAATCGTAAACGCGTGTCATTGGTCGCGTCCGCAAAGAAGGAAGAGGAGGCTGCAGGTCCACGCATTTTTGTTCATCGTGATCGCGTAAATTATTCCGCGATCGCGTAGCTTATGGAGGCAGTGTGTCGCATTCGCGCATGGAGTTCCCATTCACAGAGTGTTAATTTTGCAGCCTTTGAATTTGTGCTTCGCGACGATCACGAAGAAGAATAACACCTGGACAGAATTTAAAGTTCAAAACGTGGGTTTGATCTCATTTTTCATAATTTGGACTTAGAGATCTCGGTTTGAGGAATTTTTTAAGAAAATCATTGGGGTAAGTGATTCTAACCCGGATTGGTCTATATTTCGTGAATCTATTGCTATTTTCATCATTTAATTATGGATTTTTTTATAGCAAATATACCACTAGGCAGGCTGCCTAGTGGCTTTTATATACATACATACATACATACATACATATATACATATATATATATATATATATATATGTATGTATGTATGTATGTATATATAAAATCCCAAAATATGGATTTTATATGAATTTTTTTATAGCAAATATATCACTAGGCAGGCTGCCTAGTGGCTTATATTATATATATATATATATAGGAGAACATGTTTTATTAGTGTCAGCCTACCACCATAGGACAACATTCTACCATGCCATCCTCCAATCCTGCTTACTACTTTAGTGATGATACAACTGAAGTGCCTAATCCTCTTCCTGACTGTGTACAGAGGGCATCCTAGATAGGTAATAGGTGAATCTTTTCTGGTGAATCCTGTCAGGCAGTGAATTCTCCTGTTAGTGTGATGGAACACAGAGGAAGCAGTCATGAAATGGCTTTTATTTTTATTAATTTGTTGTCCAGATGCCAATTCATAATTCTGCAGCACTTTCATGATCTTTAGCAATGAAGTTTTACATCCAGAGGTGAAGATAATCACATCATCTGCAAAACTCAGATGTGTGATTTGAGGTCCTCTCCTCTCCATGTAAAATCCATTAAAAAATTGATCATGTGTGAGGTTGTTAAGCATTTGGGATAGCAGTTCTGCTCCCAAATGAAAAGTGAGGGGGCCAAGGGGTCACCCTGCTTAAGACCTCTGGTGGAATGGAAAAAACCATATCTGGCTCCATTAACTACGACAGAGTACCAATTGTTTGGCATTGTTCGCCAGACCATGTAAATGAATGTTTTCCCAAATCCCATCCTTCTCATCACATGTGAAGGACCAGGATACCCTATCATATGCTTTGGCCATGTCCAGCTTTATAACTACATTAGCACCTCTATTGGGCTTTTTGATCCCTTGAACAATTTCCCGTGCAAGCATAATGTTCTCTGAGATGCTTCTGCCTTTTATAAAGCCGGACTGATTTGGAGAAATAATTCTAGGGAGGATAGGAGCAAGCCTCAAACTGAGGATCTTGGATACGATCTTGTTGAGGAAATTGCTCAAGCTTATTGGTCTAAACTCAGATAGAGTATTAGGGAACTCTACTTTGGGTATTAAAACCAAACATGCTTAAGACATATATCTGGGCATGGATTGGCCACAAAAGAAGGCTTTCACCACGTTTAGGAGGTCGACTTGGATGATATCCCAGCAAAATTGAAAGAACTTCCCATTGAATCCATCCGGCCCTGCAGCACTAGTTGGACTCATTGAGAAGACTGCCTGTTTTAATTCTATCATGGTAGGTTCTTTGCTCAAATTATTGTCTTCCTCTGTAACCTGTGGCGGGATGTAGGATAGAAGATCATCTCTAATAGACCCCCAAGGATCAGTGAACAAATCTTGGAAATGCTGGCAGGCTGCCTGCCCAATTGCTTCATCTCCAATGATCCATTCATTGTCCTCACTCCTGATTTTGTGTATGTAGAGTTTCCTCCTTCTACCTCTAATCAGGCTGTGGAAGTATTTAGAGTTGGCATCCCCTTCCTTAAACCATTGCAATTGTGTTTTTTGCTTTAGAACAGCCTCCTCGGTTTTCAAGTGCTTGATGTACTGAGCTGTGAGTTCATTGGCTGCTAATCTATCTGTTTCTTTGTTGGTCCTTGCCCAAGTTTCCTCTGCCTCCCTGACTTTATCCTCAAAGTCTTTGACTTTCTGGAAGATGTCCCCATACTCCTGTCTCGACCATGTGGAGAGTGCATGGCTTAGGAGTTTGGTCTTCTGGTGGAAGATCCACATTGGGTTTCCAAAGACAGGGGTGTTCCAAATTTGCTGTACCAGTGGCATGAATGTTTCATTTTCTGTCCAGCAATTGAGGAACTTGAAGTATCTAATGAAATTGGTCCGTCTGTCATTTAATTCCATGAGGAGCGGGGAATGATCAGAGCCTGCAGATGCCAAATGTGTGATGGTGGTAGCGGGGTGTGCTGCCAGCCAACTATCATTTGCCAATCCTCGGTCTAATCTTTTCCAGACTATTGAATTAGGACCTCTACCATTTGACCAAGTGTACTTGGATCCATAGTAGCCAAGATCAGTAAGACCACAGTCTTCTATCATGCTCAAGAATTCCAAGCTTTTGTTTAATTGGTACGGGATGCCCAACAATCTTCTCTTCGATGGTGGCGATGACATTGAAGTCACCTACAACACACCACGGAACAGAGGTTATAAGGGACCTGGACCTCAACTTGTCCCATAATGGCCTCCTCAATACAAGTTTACATTTGGCATAGACAACTGTTAAACACATTCTTTGAGGAAGTGCAACATGTGTCAGCTCAATTGTAATCTGCTGTTCATCCTGGTCCAGGACTGTGCCAGTGAAGTCCTTGTCCCAGAACAACCAGATCTTATTGTTGGAGTTTGAGGTTGCGCATTGCATGGCAAGTTGGTTTTTGAATTGGTCGATGTGTGAAGTGTCCAGAAAGGGTTCTAAGGCAGCTATGAAGGACAAATTGTGGGCATGCTTCAATGATTTGAGCCTCTCAATGGCTCCAGAGGTTCTGATACCTCTGACGTTCCATATGAGTGTGCTAATCATCAAAACTGGGTGGGGGGTTGATTTTTGGTGGTAAGTTGCCGCTCCTAGCAGCTCTGCTCCTAGTTACCTGGGTGATGGGTGATACGATCTGAGGGATAAGCCATGGTTGTGGATTATATCCTGTTCATGCTGTTCCCCGTTGAAAGTATCAATTAGGAGGTTGCAATGATCCTCCTCAGATGTCACACTGCAGTCAGTGTCCTCCTCAACTGTTCCACTCATTTCGTCTTTAGAAAGAATAGGTCTGTATTCATCGAAGACATATGAGTGTTTGTTGGGCAGGCACAATTCAATGGGGTCTATGGTTGGAGTTGTGTTCTAATGTTGTGGAGGTGAGGGTGCTTTTTCATTAGTTTCTTCCTCTTGCTCTTGAAGCAGAGGTTGAGACAATGAGAGATTTGAGACAGTGTCCTTGTAGGACATTGTCTTAGCTGCAGGAGCATCCTGTGCTTACTTTGTTAACTGAGCAGTTGGGCTTTGTACCAAAGGAGTGGAGTGCTGGGAAGTTTCGGCTGGTTCACTGATTGTAATTCCTGCATTCTGTTTCCTTGCCTTCCTTTTTTTTGGCTTGGTTTGTTTTTGGATTTTGGAGATTGAATGCTAAAGTCAGGCATTGCAGGGGTTTTTCCCTTTGCAAGCCTCTTTATAGCATCGCTTGTTATATCAGGCAAATCGTCATCTGTGCTAGATATCTCACAGACTACTTCTTTAGTATCATTTCCTGTTGTAGGAGGAGCAATGGAGGATAAAGTCTGCCTAGGGTCAGTCCTTTGTGCCTCAGCACACTCATGCGAAACATGAGGAATCCCCTCCCCTGTGGTTACCCCGTCCTGTCCTAGACTAGGGTCGCCCTGACATTCCTCCTTTCCTCCGTCAACTTCAATAGCAGTAGAGATAGTAGAAATATTGTGGGATTGGGGAGCAACAATTAAATCATCAGAAACAACAATAGGGGTATGGGACTGGGGAGTGACCTCTTAGTGTTCTACAATAATATTTTCTGAACTTACCTGAGGATGAGTACAGAGAATACCTGACTGTGTAGCTTGACTGGATGGCTGAGTATGTGCTTTGTTGGTCTGTCTTTCCTTTGGCTTGGGCTGGTAGGTCTGTTGTTGCTGCTTGGTCTGGTCGTGACCTCTAAAATTTTTCTTCTTTTGAACTTTCCAGTCATCCTTTGGTGGAATAGCTCCTGATGTTTGATTTTCCCCGCTCTGTTGTTGGTTCTGTGCAGTTTGATCCTTGTTCTGTTCTCTTTGATATCAGCAGAGTTGTGGCAGTCATTGTTTTTTCTTTTTGCTGGGAGGTAGTAGCTTTATTTTTGGAAAGACTTTGAGCTTGTGAACTACTACTTGCAACTGCATCTCCTTCTTTTCTTTTCTGGTTCTCTTCCTTTTTCTTTTTTACTTGGCAATTTTGATTTAAATGACCCTGATGCTTGCAATGTCTGCAGTATTCCGGGACATTTTCGTATTGAACTTCCAGCCACTGACCATCTCCATTCACATCTTCGTCATAGCCTAGCTACACATGTGTTGGCCTTTCTTTGGTGAGGTCGATTTGAATTTTGACCTTTGCAACGCTCCCTCTGGTTTTCTGAAATGAGGCAAGGTCAAGGAACAGAGCTTTTCCTATTGGCGAGAGCAGAGGAGTGAGTATTTCCATGTAGTACAGATGCCATGGAAGCTCAGGGACGACTACCCAAACTGGGACGATTGGTGAGTCCTCGTTTGGTTTGAAAGCCGGGTTCCATGCTTCCAGCTTCATCATTTGACCTTGTATGTACATGAATTGTTTGGTCCAGACTGTAGCATGATCATACTCATTGTCCAAATCAATGTAGACAGTTCTAGCATTGAAGTGGGCAATTTTGACTCCTCCTCTTAGCTCAGTCTGAGCTATAAAGCTTTTCCTAATAACCTCCATTCTTGGCATTGTGTTGAGAAACTTGCCTACCACAGTGTACTTGCATCGCTCAGCAAATTTGATCATATAGTCCTCTCTTTTGAATATGACAGCTGGTTTACCTTGTTTTGTCGTGATGACTGGAGGAGTAAACTGAATTGGGGTTATCTCGGCTTCATGTCTGGCTCTCAATCTTGTCA
>MCJB01001205.1:0-16051 GCA_002018475.1 Nicotiana obtusifolia | reverse complement strand
TTTTTAAAAAAAAAAAAAATAATAAAATAAAAAAATAGCCGTTGGGCCCGCTGCGCACGGCCCAGGCCCGCCTGGCGGTCCCGGGCCTGGCGGGCCTTTTTGCGTAGACCGGCCCGTCACAGGCTTTTACCCGTTTGAGGCCCAAGACCGCTAGGGCCCGGACCACAGGCCCGTTAGGCCCGCCAGGCCCGCGGTCCCCGGGCCGGTCCTGGGCCAGGCCCACCGTGGGCCACACCATTAGTTGACCTCAGCTTATCTTGACGTGATCCATTCAGTCCATCTAAAGTTGGATTGGTTTTTAGCCCAAATTGATCTATGAGTAACTTTGCTAAAATATTTTTAAAATAATTTTTATTTTATTTGATATGTTATATATGACCATAACAAAAGAAAAAGTCTTATTTGATTGTTAACAATTGATAAGAAAACAATACACATTAATTGAAGCTTGGTAAGAGTTAGGTGAGTTGAATAATGACTCAAATTTTAGTCCAACTTAACCCAGCCCATCTCTTCCTAAGTTACTTTTAGGCAGGTCAATAACCCTCCCATTTATTGACTTGGCCAATTTTGACACGTCCAAAATTAACCCGACCCGCCTATTGACACCCCTATCTAATACTGATGATCCAAGTATAATGGCTTTTAGATATTCTCTTATAGAAATTTAAAAAGATTAATACCCAACCTTATAATTCAAAATGGATATAGAGAATTTGTATTAATTTGGGCAGTATAACTAACATCATGAAAAATCACAGTTGTTAATAGTTAGTGCCTTTTCACAAGATGGTACTTTCACTTGACATAAAACTACATGGGATCATAAACTGACTAATTTTGCCAGCTTTTGGAACTACAAAGAATTGTTGATCATATCTCACTAGTAAGAAGAACAACCTAGTACATATTTAAGATGGTAGCTTGTTTGCTAAGTAGAGAGCAAGTTTCTCTCTTTGAGTTGAAGCAGATTTATCTGTAGAATCACCAATTTGTTGCCCATAATCAGGATCATGATGATGAGTTAACACTTTGTCGTCAACTCCATCGTTTAAATCGATGAGAATATTGTGCAGCAAGCAACATACAAGAATAATCCGTGGTAACTTATGCTTATCAGGCCTCCACATTACTCCTTGTATTATTTTCCATTTATCTTTTAACCTGGCTAAAGCCGTCTGTGCTACTTTCCTCGTTGCAAAATGTCGCTTATTGTAATCAGCTTGATAATCAGATAGTTCGCGCCCAACATAAGGAGATAGAAGCCATGGCAAAAGGGGAAAACCCGAGTCTCCGATGATGTATTCTCTCAGTTCTGTGTCATCTGAGAGCTTAATGTTCTTTCCGCTTAGCCTTTTTCCTTCTTCTGCGAGTTTGAAGAATCTTGAGCTTTTGAGCACCTCAGAGTCACTTAGACTTCCTGGCCAACCAGCGACAACATCAAGGAATCTCATATCAGGGTCAACAATTGCTTGCAAAAGCATACTGTGATTTTTTTCCAAATCAGACCAGATTTTACTTGAAGGGACGTCTGTCGATAGGCAAAACATGATATGCGTGGTGTCAATGGCACCACAACAATTTGGAAGGCCTCGGATATTTTCAAATTTCGATTTTATATCTTTCATGTCTTCTTGATTTGAAGGCCAATGGATATGGTGAAAACCTCTTTGTTCCATGGCTTCTATGAATCGCCAAGTTATTTGAGAGACAGTTGACTGGTTTATTCCTAGAGACTCACCGACAGTTGAAAGTGAGTCGCCTGAACTTAGCCTTCTCAAAGCAACAGCAACTCGGTCATCTAGTGACAAAAACTTGCCGCTGAGATCAGTTAAGTTTGTAGGTTTAGCCATCATCTCTTCCTTCACAAGTGAACATATGTAGTTAAATGTCTTCCTTGAAAGTTTGAACAGGGACTCAAATGTAACTGAATTTCCTTTCTGTACTGAAGTCCCTGAGAAGCAACAAACAGAAAGAGGGTCATATTTCATCGGCTGTAAATTTGCTGAGACATAATGTCAGGCCATTAAACCGATGAATATTATCTCATTGTAAAGAAAGAAGAATTCCATCTTTTTCCAAACCTAGTACTAACTAGGAATTCAACCAGCAAGAAATAGGTTCTAGCTTTAGGCTTTTTTCCTGAAACTACTTTGCAAGCAGGACGACAATTCTCTTCGAAAATATTCAATTTATCTTTTGATATTATACATTGGAAGACCAGAAACTTAGGAGCTAAGGATACACATAACCATCATTTGGGCAGTATTTGAAATTTTCTTGTAGCACTTTCACATTCATGTATCCACAATCTCTCCCTAAACGGTTACCTCTTTGCTATATACCAAAATTTAATTGCATTGTTCGGAATCTAAAGCAAATGTCATTCGCTTTAGCTCTCAAAGCTAGATTAAAACAGTCAAAAGAAGACACTAGTCCATAAAGCTATGCAGCAAGAGTCTTAAGAACTGCGCCAGCATAGCATTAGTTCTCGTTGCTTAGCCTTAATACCGAAAGTCCTCTTTTGAGAATTTCAACTCAATAGCTGAACTAAACGATCCTTGTATCGTTAAATATTGGAAGCTTACTAGAACTCTATAAGGATCGTTTGGTTCAGCTATTACGATGAAATTTTCAAAAGAAGATGTTAAGGCTAAGAAATGAACTATTCTCTTAAAAAAGTTACCAATGCTTTTGAGATTGAACCCTTTAACGAAGGGTATGTAATATGTCAACTTTTTTGTCGTTGAGGCTGGCGTTCCAACTAACTGTTAAAAGTTTGCAAGTCGTAATTCAATGTCCTTTCTTGTTCCGTCCTTTAGTTGCCTGCCTTTAGTCTGCTCTCCATTTCTTCATCCCTAGTGAACTCTGTACTTTCTTTTTAAATCTTCACTCATCAAAAGCTACCATTGCAGAATCAAAGACCATAAGATCCCAAGCACATGTACAGAGAAAGGAATCTGCTTGGAAGCTCATCATCAAGCTTATTTAGCTACTAAGAAGAGCTTGAGCATAGAACTTAAGGGGTTAAAGCAAAAGAAAGCACTTATGAGTTACTACTGCTCGTGAGATAGAGATACAGCAGCACACCACCTAATACAGCAGCACACCACCTAATACAGCAGCACACCACTTCAAACACATAATAAGCATAGCTTCTGAGTTCGAAGTATTGATACTCCTAAGCTTTAGCTTACAACAACCTGTAGAAGAGACCATTGCCTAAATGAAATTAACATCATATCATTTGATAGATCTTACCTTTGCAGAGTAACATTTCCAGCACTCTGCTCATTCGTAAAGTCAAAACCTATATAGGTAATCTATAGCAAAGCATTGACACCAGAAACCACAAAATGTACTTTTTATATGCTTATCCACAATTGTTCCTTGCGAAGTCTATAAATATGCATTTTTCTGCCAGTGCGATTAAGAGAAGGGGAAGAGGAAAAACTGATTCCATTGTCAGTCAGATGCATGTTCCATCGTAAAGTGACTAGACAAGAGGCCCTACCAGACGACAAGCATGAGATAAATAATCACTTAGACAGGTTGAGAAGATATGAACTTTAATCAACCACTGCAGGACATTTCCAATTGATTTGTACTTCATCCGCTCCATCCTTAAAACATGGTTCAGGTGTAACGAGGCAAGGGAAGGGAAGCTACTTCATATATAATGCCAGTCTGTTCGCTCATTTCGATCTTCTCGATCTAATTTTTCTATTCATCTTTCAAGGGACAAACAGAACTATACACATTTTTATAGGATCTCTTTGTTTTTTTTTTGTTTTTTTTTAAATATATAAAGACTTTTTCAGAGCTGGTCATGTGTGCTGCAAACTAAATAATTCTAAATTTGCTACCAGGATATGATGCAGTCTGTTCTTTAAAGCCCGAACAAACAACAACAGAGAATAAGCTAAGATGAAGCAATAGTATTAGCTTGAACAGCCAAACAATAGCTACACAATTCTAATGAAAATCATAAATAATCCATAAATGAAATAGTTGAATTTCCATATAATACCCCAATGATTGGTATTATAAGTCATGAGCCACTAAGATTTAGATTTACAAATCCGGTACGAAAATAAATACTACAAGTTATAGGAAGCTAAACAATTGGAAGGGAATGAAAAGTTTATTGGCAGTCTAATGAATTGTTGTGATATCCATGATGGAGGGTGATATAATGAAGCTAAAAAATTGGAAGGAATGAAAAGTTTATTGGCAGTATAATGAATTGTTGTGATATCCATGATGGAGGGTGATATAATGAGTGCAGGGCAAACTTCAGAATAACGGGTGCGCATAACACCTTAGGCAAATCCAACGTCGGAAAGAGAGAGGGACATGAAGTGTCATAAACAGCACACCAGTTCATCTTGTACGTACGCTTTGGGCTTGATGTGGCATAGCCAAAGGACAAATCCATGAGACCGTTGATATAAAGCTGATACGTGCCATGAGTTTGAATTATGACAATGGTACTAATGGTAAAAGACCAAAAGTAAACGCAAAATCAACCGTAAATAGTGTATGTCTCCCAAATTTCCTAACGTTGAGCACCCTATCATGTCAATAAGAAAAGTCAAACTCAAATAATGAAGTAAATCTGACTTCTATATCCTTTTGATCAGTTATTTATATACCAAAATTTCCAACACCTCATCTTTAACTAGTCAACAAAATTTAGTGATATTTTACATATATATCTATGCTACATGTTGAAAATTTCTGTTGAACACGATAGATACATGCTACATCCAAAATAAATAAATAAAAATATCAGCTTTAAGCTTTTAGAATAAGGATCACACAACAAAGAGCGCTTGGATTCGAGTCTCACTATCACCATTCAATGAACACAAACGTATTTTCATGTGTTTAACCAAAAAAAATAAAAGAATCAAGCTCGATATCTTGAATAAATAAATAAATAAATAAAAAACATCTCGTCTCGACGGTCACACAATCCAACACACTCCTCATCTTTTTCCTTCACTTCTCTCGGACAAATGAGAGGTCCAAGGAAAGAAAAGAAACCCAGAATATAAAGAGACCAGAAATCAATTCAAAATAACTCAGAGTTGACCCTCGTCCAAAATTTCCAAAACACAACAAATACCAAACAGAACAAAAATGCAGCAACAAACATAACATGAACAAAACAGCATAAATCAAGAAAGTACATACATGCACATAAGCAAAAACATTAATTTCTGAAAAGAACTAAATGTTGAAAGTTGTGTACCAGAAATCCTTTTGGAAAAGTCGTCCCACCAATCTGAAGGACAAGGTTGAGATAACGGGGAATGAAGAGGGGTATATTGGTCAACATCTTTGTCTGCCTTCTTCTTCCTCTTTAATCCCCTTATGGGTCCCATTAAAACTTAAACCCAGTCGATTTAAAAGCCAAAAACTTTATTTCTACAGACCCAAAAGAAGAGAACTTGAGAAAGTGGGTTATGGTTGAAAGAAAAATACTAACAGATGGCGCTATTTGTGAAAGCTTATAGAGGAAGAAGAGAAGAAGAAGAAGGTGACGCTGATGTAGAGTCGTAGAGCAGAGAGTGGAGAGAAGAGGAGAGGCTGAGGGGCTAATTGTAAATTTAGATTATAGTCTTAAAGAAGCATGCAGTAATATATGCCTCCGTTTCCATTAAAAGACATTGGTGCAATTATTATTTTGTTAGAAAACAAATTATACAAGGATAATAATGTGAAAATTATAATATGAGAATTAAATAAAAAATAATAATAAATATAATTTTTTTTTAAAATATTTCATTCATTAGATTTAAAATAAAATACATGATTTATAATATAAAATATGTGTTTGATTCTATAATAAATAAAGCTGAAAGTTGAATAAGCATTATTTCAAATTTTATCTTGGCCTTCCTAAAGTACTTTTTGTTTTTGTTTCCAACCCGACGTGGGATATCCGTATTGGAACCCGACTAAATTTGAATTCCGTCGGAAAGTTTCACATTGGGGAAAAGTACTTCCTAATAAAAGTGACTCCATATCCAAAGGCTTGAACCCGAAACGTCTAGTTAAGAATCAAGGAATACTTATAACTCCACCACTACCCTTGTCGGATTTGAAGAAAAACTGATTGTCCGGAGATTAGCTACTCCAAAGTTGTTATGCCACATTAAATGTGGTATAAAACTAATACCAAATTATGATATAACTAATCTCTTAATTACTATTCTTTGCTATGAATCAAACAACTTTAGGGTCATTGGGCTACAAGGACAAGGGATAATAATTTTGAGATAAAATATGAGATAATTTTATTTGGCGTTTGGTTAAATTTTTTATCTCGATATAAAGAATCACATGATTGTTTATACATTAATTGTGGTATTATTTTTTATACCACACACATGTGAGATATCAATCAGGGGATTACCAATCCTGGGATACAACAATATAGTGTCAAAGATTGACCTTCTCCAAACCTTTTTTCTCAAAGTCCTTTACAAAATAAGGTTAAAATTAAAAATAAAAAATATTCAAGTTTATCTATGTAAAACCAATCATTTTTGTTTTAATTTTACGTCATATATCTCTTTTTAAGTCAAATGAATATAGCTATTATTAATCATGTCATTTATTTGATCCACAAATTATAATCTCACATTAATCTCAATATAAATTGTTCCCTTAAACGAGTATAAGGAGTGTTTGGTTTGGTATATTAAAAAAATAATTATGGTATAAATCTTGTCAAACTTCTTTATAAAACTCATTCTTTTTAACAACAGTTTATTATAGCGGTTATTTTTTTTTTTTGGAGTAATTTTCATGTTATCTTTTAATATATGTTCTCTATAACAACACTCCACTATAGCAGCTAAAAATATATTTGGAACAGATGACGGTATTATAGAGAATGTTATAGAGAAGTTTGACGGTATTAGTTTTATATTATTTTATTTTCTTTTCAAATTTCAACATAATTAATCATGTATAAGTTATACATCAATTTATGTAATTTTTTTTATACCTAATGCGATCAGATGCGGAGCTAGGATTTGAAGTTTAATTGTTTTGAATTCATTACTGAACCCATAACTCGTCTTAGTTATTGAGTTTGTAATTACATATTTATACATGTTTTATAAATTTTCTAATATACAAAAAATACTGGATTGGTACACATAACTAATGCTCTCTTCCGCCCCAGATTGTAATGTGGGATAAGAAGCTCTCACTGAAACTACCCAGAATATAAAAGAGCAGAAATCAATTTAGAATAACTCAAAGTTGAACCTCGTCCAAAATTTTCACTAAGAGACGACAAGAATCCGAAACAAACACAACAGCAACCAAATACAGAAAACAAAAATGCAGCATATATCAGACATAACATGAGGAAACAGCACAAATCAAGAAACTTACATGCACTGAAGCAAAATATTAACTATTTCCAAAAGTTCAGTGTTTAAAAGTCGTACCAGAAATCCTTTCGGAGAAGTCGTCCCACCAATCTGAGGGACAAGGTTGAGATAACAGAGAACCAACAGGGGTATATTGGTCAACATTCTTGTCTGCCCTCTTCTTCCTCTTTAACCCCCTTATGGGTCCCATTGAAACTTAACCCAAATGATTCAAAGCCAAAAAGAAATTTTCTACAGAAGCGTAAGCTCCAAAAGGAAAGAACTTAAGAAATGGCCAAATGGGTAACGTTCAATGAAGGAGTACTAGCAGATGGTGCTATTTGTGAAAAGCTATATGGAGAAAAAGAAGCAGCAGAAGAAGGTGACGCTGATGCAGAGTCGTAGAGCAGAGTGGGAGAAAAGAGGAGGGGCTAAGGGGCCAATATTGGTGCAGTTAAACTTGGTGCAGTTAAACTTGAGGCAAAATATAAAATTGGTCGGTCAGTCAAAATTAATTATATTCGCTAGCCAAATATTACATTTCGCATTTTTAATACGTCAAGTACGTCGTAAGTCAATGGACGTAAGCTCGAAAATGAAATCATCCTTGAGATTATATAAAGTAAGTTAATCATATTATCTTGGAGGTTACAGAGGGTTTAAGATCATGATCAGCAAGTACAAAGGAGTTAGAAGTTGAATGACTCGAAGAAAATAAGTTTCATTGAAAGCCGGCAAGTTGGAAATGTTATAACCCGTACCTTTGGGGTAAGAATAGGAGTCCTTAACATATTAAGAAGGTCATATTATGAGGTATTTGAATCGTATAGTAGTCGTATGTTAAGATTTGAAGTCAAGCGAGTTGTAAAACGGAAGAAGACAAAAGTTGTCGCAAGCTAAGGTCATAATTTTACTGAAATTTGGGTCTAATATCACTGAGATTTTCTCTCAATATACTTGGATTTCGGGGTGATCCATCCACCAAATTGAAGATCTACGAGTCTAGTTTCCAACGCATTAAACTGTTCGTCGATACGACGTCGGAGTTGACAGATATTCACATTATCGCGAGACTGCACAAGCAGCTCCCTTTGAGACCCACAAACTCAGTGAAGGCTTATCTTATTATATAAAGTGGTAGCCTTCGTCTCCAAATCTCATTTCGACCAAACTGAGACCTTCAAGCACCTCTAAACTCTCTCTAAACATACCCTAAAGGTTCATACACAAATTCAAGGTCAAACCACCAAAGTTCTTCATTGAAAGTGTTATAGAATTGGTGGAGATCACTTATATGATGTTGTTGATGAGTTGTGAGTTCTTTCAAGTTGAGGGAGAATTGTTGTTGGAGTTTTTCTTGTTATTTAAAGGTAATATCTTCTTCTCCTACATGAGTTTGATCAATATCTAAGCCCTACCTAAGTTAGTTGAAGCTAGAAGTTATGAGTCGACGGTCAAAAGACGAATAGAAGTTGTGATACCATATTGGACTGTATATGTATGTATATATATATATATATGTTCACTGGATTGTTGTTGTATATATATGTGTGTGTGTGTATGTGTGTGTGTGTCTGTTGTTAATATGTTACTTGAAGAGAAAAAGAAGTATAGAAGAGTGTTGTGTTGCTAGTTAAGGATTAAGCTTGTCGCTCGATGTATCATAAGCTAGCTCTCTCTCTCTATCTATCTATCTATCTATCAATCTCTCTCTCTCTCTCTCTCTCTCTCTCTATATATATATATATATATATATATATATATATATATATATATATATAATTTGCTTTTCTTTATTTTGTAAAGAATGAATAATTTCATAAGTTGGAGGCTTATGAAAAGGAAGTAGGATGTCGCTTGTGGGATAATCCACATGAATGCCTTTGTTTGTAACTAGCTATGGTTTGCAAAGTTGGATGAAAGGAATACCTAGGATTACTGCATTGCAATGGTTTTTTGCTAGTAAAAATGGAGTCCGGATATATATATAATACCTAGTATGTATGTATATATATATATGTGTGTGTGTGTGTGTGTGTGTGTGTGTGTGAGAGAGAGAGAGAGAGAGCGCTTGTGTTTTGTTGTTAATTGTAACTTGAAGAGAAGAAGAAATATAGAAGAGTGTTGTGTTGCTAGTTAAGGACCGAGCTTGTCGCTCGATGTATCATAAGCTAGCTATTTCTTAGCTTAACGTTGGCCATATTGTTGTTGTTATATTGAATTGTTCAGTTGTTCTCGTGTTGTTGAGGTGTTGGATATATGGATTAATGGTGGCATGATATTGTTGATGTTGTTCTTGTTGTTTTTTGTGTTGCTTTGAATTGGAAGGAAGTGAACGATATAGGTGCTACCCAATTTTTTGAAAATCGTAGGTATATTATTGTTGATTGTTGGACTGTTCGGGAGATGTTCTTGCAGCATTTTATGGCTGGAAAATTGATGGAATAACCCGAGTATATTATGTTGTCATTATCAATATTTTCCTGGAATAAAAGGGGGGGAAAGGTTTAAAGCTATAGTCTTGTTAATTGTAAACCAAGCTTGTCGCTCGTTGTGTTGTTGCTTGAATTGGAGGTTGCTTCAAGGTGAAGTATGCCCAAGATAGGGGTTGTTCGTGTGATGTGAAGTAATATTCTTCCCCCTCTCGTGTATAAGAGTTAGTTTAAGTACACGTAAGGTTAGATGGGTGAAGAACATGTTAGATATAGACAAGAATTCAGAAATTGAATATTGAGAGCTAAGGTGCTGATTTGTTGATTGTTTGATTATGGTACTGAGAATGTATTGTAAGCTATTGTGTGTTGTTTTTTAGACTTGGAAAAGTGAAGAAATCAAGGGGAGATGTCCGATTTCTTATAGAACGAGTTTGTCGCTTGATAAAAGTTGTTAAGTTCATCATGGTAATGTTGGTGTCCTTATTGTTAATTGTAGATTCGTAGTAAAAGAGGCTAAGATCGGGTGAATACATAGGGATTCATATGTAAAGTCTAAATATTTCCTTCATTTTGGCATGGTATTGCAACTAAATGTGCTTGATTACGAAACATAAAGAGAAATTCGTACTCCTGAATTTATGTATATTATCCTAACCTCATAATGTTACACCCCATATTTTCGTACGTGAGAGTACGTCGTAAATCAATTGAGGTAAGCTCAAAAATGAGATCATCTTTGAAAGTACATAAATTAAGTGGATCATGTTAACTTGGAGGTTACAAATATTTAATATCATGAATACCAAGTACGAGAGGGTTGGAAGCCTTAGAAGCTAATGAATTGAAGAAGATAAGTTTCGTCGAAAGTCTGCAAGTTGGGAATGTTAACATGTACTTTTGGGGTGATACTAGGGTACTCAACATGATAAGAAAGTTATTTTATGAGTTATTTTAGTCATACGATAGTCGGGTGTTATGTCTTATAGTCAAGCAAGTTGTGGAACAAAAGTTGGCAAAGGCCATCACAAGTTACATTCATAAATGTGCTAAAAATTAGGTCAAATATAGTGGAGCTTTTCTCCCAATATAATTGGAATTACGGGATGATCTACCTACCAAATTAAAGATTTACAAGTCTAGTTTCCAACGGATTAAAACATTCATTGATACAATATTGGAGTAAAGAGATATTTATGTTTTCGCGAGACTGTGCAGACTGGTAGGTGACAAATAGGTGCATCACCTACTTGCCAAAAGGAGAGGCCTCAATTAAAAGCTCCTAAAGCCGGCCAAGAGGGGACTTTTAAGGACTTATTAACTCATTTATTTCACTCATTTGTTAGACCAATAAAATCATATTGAACCCCCGCAACTCCTCCCCAAAAATCTCACACAAATCCTGGGTAATTTCGGGTGATACAATGTGATTCTAGTGGCGAAAACCCCAGACAGCTTGCTAGTTTCTCTTTCTCCTTCTTGTAGCTGCATTGGGGAACTAATTTTGGATGAATAAGGACTAGGTTTCATGGTTCTACTCCGTCCAATGTAAATTTATTCTTCTCATTCCATTATCTATGCTTGTACGAGTTGCAACTCGATCGTAAAGACTAGACCTAGCGAGTTTTGAAAGAGTGGTATAATGTTTCTTGTTGCGTCACTGTTGGCTAGTTGTGAACTTATTTTTAAGTTGAATTCATGGCTGGTTTATAGGATAAGAGGATTAATTATGTACTTCTGGTTGTGTTGCTCAATTTGAAAGGAAAGATAAGTCGAAACGTGTTTTAATAAACTGAAAAATCAGTTTTGAGTTGCTGAACTTGTGGGACTGTTTTGTGGGCTGTTTCGTGTTGATGTTAGGTTGTATCTTTTGCTACTT
The DNA here is from genome assembly GCA_002018475.1 of Nicotiana obtusifolia. Taxonomy (NCBI): domain Eukaryota; kingdom Viridiplantae; phylum Streptophyta; class Magnoliopsida; order Solanales; family Solanaceae; genus Nicotiana; species Nicotiana obtusifolia. Next base: position 4,346 of record MCJB01001205.1, on the reverse strand, counting down.
TTTTATGGATTTTGGGAGGAGAAAGGGTGTGGATAAACACCACAAAATGGCAAGGTGGTTGGCTGGTCGTTCGTCGTTATATTTTCGGGTTGTGTGACACTACTAGGGTTGTCATTTTGTGTATGAACTGATTGGGGTGTGTAGACTGTTTTGTGGTATTTTGTGATGGAAATAAGGTTGAAAAATGATGTATACATGTTTTTATTGTTGTGTTCTTGTTTTTGTTGGTGTTATGTCGAATTGGGAGGAAGTAAAGATTATAGGGGAGATGTTGCCCGTTTTATTATAAAATAAGCTTGTCATTCATTGTGCGATAGTTTCCATAACTTGAGGATAGTATTGTTATCATTATAGTAGATTAAGGTGCAACGAGACGAGTTTAACGTGGTTACTGGACAAATTGTAATAAGGTATGTTAAGGCTAAAACTTTCCTTCATTTTGGCATGATCCCGTAACTACATGTGTTTGATAACGAGACATAAAGAGAAGTTCATATTTATGAATTTGTGTACATTATCCTAATCTCATAAGTTATCATATTCTCTCTTATCGGGACTTTATATTCAGTTAAGTATTGTCTTCTTCTAGTCAAGAGAGCAGATTATATATATATATATATATATATATATATATATATACAGTATTACAGTATTTTCACCACCATCTAGCTATAATCGGTGGGCAGGCCCCCTATTGGGCAACCTCAGATCAGATGGTAAGTTAAATACCAAGCTTACTGTGGTCAAGCGCCTATGAGCGAGCCTACTATGATAGAGCAGTTATATGTACCGAGCCTTATAGGGCTGGACATTTATTTTACTTACTATATTGAGAGAGTTGAGTCAGTATTAGCAGGTAAGCATATCTTCAGATCATCTTTGACTCCCAGTTACTTTCAGTTATTATATTATCAGTTCAGTTTCAGCTTTAGGTTATTCAGTTGCCTTACATACTCGATATATTATTTTGTACCGACGTCCATTTTGCTGGGGGACGCTGCATTTCATGCCTGCAGGTCCTGATAGACAGCTGGATAGACCTTCCCAATAGACAGAGTCAAACATCAGCTCGGTTGGTAAGCTCCACTTTCTCGGAGTACCAGGTCTAGACCTTGGAGTTCATTTTATATATACTAGTTTGACGGGTAGGTCGAGGCCATATCCCGACCATGATACAGTTCATCTATCTATAAAGGCTTGTAGACGAGTCTTTTATAGTTTGTATACCAGTAGATGTTCATGGCGGCCTCGTTAGCCTCCACAGTTATATATATATGAGCTTTTGAGTATGTTTACCTCTCAGATAAGAGAGACGATATTTTCAGATAATTCAGAATATGGCCTCATCGGCCTAAGCTGAGGGTTACCCCTCCAGAGTTCACAGTTATAGAGTAGTACGCTCGTGCCGAGTACGGCACCGGGTACCGGCCACGCCTCTTCAAGCTTGGGGCGTGACACATAAGTTATAGTATTATCCCTTACCGAGACTTTATATTCAGTTAAGTATTGTCTTCTTTCAGTCAAGAGAGTAGAGGGTCTATATATATATTGTATTATAATATTTTCACCACCACCGAACTATAATTAGTAGGCAGGTCCCTATTAGGTAACCTCTAATTAGATAGTAAGTTATATACCGAGTCTACTATGGTCGAGCGCCTATGAACGAGCCTATAATGATCGAGTAGTGATTTAGATACCGAGCCTACTATGGCCGAGCACCTATGAACGAGCCTACTACGGCCGAGCAATTACATATATCGAGCCTTATAGGGTCGGATAGCTACTTTACTTACTATATTGAGAGAGCTGAGACAATATCAGCAGGTAAGCATATCTTCAGATCATTTTTGACTCCCAGTTACTTTCAGTTATTATATCATCAGTTCAGTTTTAGTTTTCAGTTATTTTATTGCTTTACATACTCGGTACATAATTTCGTACTGAAGTCCCTTTTACCGGAGATGCTGCATTTCATGCCTGCAGGTTCTGATAAACAACCGGATAAATCTTCCAGTAAACAGATCCAGACATCAGCTTGATTCTTAAGCTCCACTTCCCAGAGTTATCAGGTCTAGACTATGGAGTCCATTTTGTATATACAAACTTGACGGATAGATCGGGAGCTGTCTTGACCATGATACAGTTCTCTTATCTCTAGAGGCATGTAGACGAGTCCTGTATATTTTATTTTTTAGTATTGCGGCCTTGCCAGCCCTGTGTACATGTTCAGTTTGGTATTGTTGGTTGGAGACACTCATGGCGGCCTCGTCGGCCTGCACAGGTATTTTGGGTATGCTTACCCAAAATATATGAGATAGACGTTATTTTTGGATATGAGATATTGGGTTTGTTTACCTCTCATATGAGATAGACCTTATTTTTGGATGACTCAGAATATTCCTTTGCCGATCTTGATTGGTTTTGCCAACTTGCAGGCAGGCGTCGTCGGCCTAAGTTAAGGGCTACCCCTCCTGAGTTCACAGTTACAGAGTTGTACGCTCGAGTCAAGTATGATATCGGATGCCGGCCACTCCTCCCCAGGTGTGTGTGTACATACATACATACATACATATATATATATACATACATACATATATATATATATATGTATGTATAATATGTCGGTTATTATTTTTGCGAAATGGTTAAAAATATACATATTTCTCATTTAACTTACTTTTATACGTTAAAAATATTGATTCAGCATAAAACTTACAATGTGTGTTGTCCTATTGTTCATAACTTTTGCCGATTTGGTACTACCTACATTCTACCGATCTTGCTTATGTTTTAGGTTGGACAATCTCATATTCCATCTCCCTTAAGAATTTTCTAGTCATTATCACACTCCATAACATTATAATTTCTACATGCTTTTTTATGGAATACATATGCAACTAAATACTGCTTGTTGAAATAGTAACCCTTCCATGTTGTCTCCCTTTCTTTTTTTCCCTTCCATTCATTCGGATTATATTTATAGTAACTAATCATCACATTTGTCAATGATACCTGCATGCTGTGTAGGGACATGAATTAGCAGTAGTATCACTGTTGGACCATATTAGTTGTAGTTGGCCTTCATCTATAACATAATTTTTGGGGTTTTATTACTTTTAGCTTGCGCCAAAAATTATTTATATTCGGTAGTCGAAAAAATATATAAAAATTGTATAATTTTTGTATATAACGTAAAAAAAAAAAAAATATATATATATATATATACAAAAAATATACACTTTTTCGATTATTATTTTAAGAGCAGCTATATAGTATCATTTTTCCATAATTTTTCTTTAATTTATATTATAATCATCTATTTGTCATTTGCAGCCCAGACTATGTAGGATTTCGCCATATTAAGTTGAAAAATAAGAGCAAAACTGACATGAAATAGTAATGTCAAGTAAGGCTGGCTATTGGTCCGGTTCACATCGGACCGGACCGGTGTGAACCGGACTAATTTAGGAGGGGGGGCCGAAACCGGTCACGAGACGGTCTGGGGGTTTGGGACCGGTAGGACCGGTTAAAAAATTGCCCGGAACCGGCCGGTACCGGACCGGACCGGACCACTAAAAGAAAAAAAAAACGCTGGATTTAAAAAATAGCCGTTGGCCAACGGCTCTATTGAGCAAATACCCATTGGGCAACGGCCAAAAACGGTCATTTTACCCCATAACCACCCCTAACTATTTTTTCCTATAAATACCCCATTATTTCATCATATTTTTCACACAAATCATCCAATTCTCTCAAGTGAAGGTTCAAGTATCAACTTCACCTCAATTATACGGCTATATTGGTTGGTCGTTCCTATTTCTACTCTTTTATTATATTTTTGTGATATATTTATTTTATTTGCTATAATTATGTCTCAAAAAGGTTCAATTGGAACTAGTAGTGGGGGGCGGGCACGTGGTCGTTCGAGAAATAGAGGTAAAGGAATTGTTGGTAGTTCTAGTCAACACGTAGATGAAAATCAATATTATCATGATTTTAGCTTTTATAATCCACTTGATTCACAAAACGTAGAAGCGCAATTTAATTATCAAACTGGGATTAATTTAGAAAAACAACGTGAATTTCAAGCTAGTCCACCTGAAGTTCAGTCCGACTTGCCTCCTGTACTTCCCACTAGAGCCTCGGTTAAACATAAGGAAAGATCTGAGGTGTGGGAATTTGTACAGAAGAAATTAAAAATCAGACGGCCGTTTGTGGTCTTTATGGACAGGTGTGGGTTTTTAAAACTGGGGGTAATGAAGGTGGAACGGGTAAAATTAGAACTCACTTAAGAACTAAATATCCCAAGGAATGGTCAATGCTGGCGGGGGGGGGGGGGGGGG